>CATIWQ010363849.1:0-23758 GCA_949673415.1 Euphorbia schlechtendalii
CAATTTGATCATTCAAACAAATTGAAAATTAAATTTGTAAAACTATATTATACAAAGTAATAAAATAATAAACTCAAAAATTGCAATTTTCTATGCAATTCAATAACATAATACACTTTGTATTATATATAAATATAATAATTACACTTTTATAAGTTTATTTTGACTCTTTTCCACTGAATAGATGCTCGGGATTACGTGAGATTTGCATCATTATTGACCATCTACAACATATGTTAAAAGGTCAATATTAATTTTTATATAAATAATTAACTTAAATGTATTAAAGAAATATATTTATATAATTTATATCACGTGTAAGGTCAATGTTAATCTTTACATAAATAATTAACTTAAATGTATTACAGAAATATATTTATATAATTTATATCACGTATAAATTAATAATTAATTATCATTTAAATAATTAAAAAACATATTTTTTCATATTTTATATTTTCACAAAATCAAAGTAAATTATAAAAAATGGTTGATTATTTAAGCATATTACTAAAAATACTTAATTAAACTTATATAATACATATATAAGTCAAATTAATCATCACATAAATATTTTAAAGACTTGAATATATTACTAAAATATATTCAATGACATTATACCTCACATGTATAATTAAATTCAACCATTATATAATAATTAATTTGGATATTAATGGTATATTATTTAATTTAATATGTTCCCGTAACTGTTACAAATATATAAAGAAAATAATTATTACAATTAATCAACATATGAAAAAATTTCAATTATTTTCAGTAGGTTCTAAATTATTTTCTTAACAACAGAAAATATTTTAAAAATTTAGAAACTAATTTTTCATAATTTTAATGCATTTATTAGAACAAAATTAATAGCAAATTTTTTTTCCTGAACTTCAAAAAATTTTAAAAAGAATCACCATTAAATCCAAAAATATGAAAATGGGGTAAGAAGAAATTCTGGAGCAAAATTACATCGTTTTGTGTAACATATCACAAAAATAAATTTGAGTCGGATAAGTGACATGTCTCATAAGCTGGCAAATAATGATAGAAAAACATTGGCATCAGTTTTATACTAAACTATCCCAAAATAACAGGCGTCCCATGTATCAACTGTTGCAATGTTTTGTATGTTGCGACACTTTTTGTAAGTGTTGCAAGAACAGAAATGTAAATTTGCTTTTCAACCATTCCACACGAGATTCTGGCCTCCTACCAGATCCTTCCTTAGATGAAACGACGTCCTGAATCCAATGGTGATATCCATTTCCAAAAGACATGAACCTAAACTCCTCATTCTACAAAATGACCCAAAAACATAAATTTTTCCATGAAAAAACATATGTTTACACCATTAATGACCAAAAACACAAATGGCAATGATGATAGACAAAAACCACCATTAAAACATGAAGAACCCAAGTTAATAGTACTTCACAATACTTAAACGTTTTGGAAATAGCAAACTGACTAGGTGTGAGCACGGGATTTCGCTACTGACTCGCGAGTTCGATGATTAAGCTATAATTTTTTCCCTTTGTTAGCTTTCTACATCTTGCAGCTTCTTGAAATCATCTAGAGAAAATCTGCTTTGTTTCTTTAGGCCTTCCCCTTACTTAAAACCAAATTAATAATAAAAAAGGCCTACTTGAAAGTTCCATAGCGTTAACGATATAGCTGATATCGTTAACCACATTACCCATGTCATTAACAACATCGACTAGATAGTTGACCAAAAATTGCACTTTTTGCAAATTTTCAGCCAAAAAGGCAATCTTTGCCCACATGCTTGGATTTTTCTTATGCAATACAACTCCCTACACCTTACCTAGGTTATGCTCCCTCCAACATTCGTATTTGGATTGAGAAAAAGAAAAAAGCATGGCTTAAGTCTAAGGGAGTTGACTTTTTGATTGAAGAGAGTTTTACAAAAGGGGGGGACTGAATTTCAGTAATGGGGGGGGGGAGGAGCTCACATTTTTGTGCAAAAAAGTGCAAGTGAGAGTTCAAAGTGTTCCTGAGTGGTTTTTCTTGAGTTTTTGCATTAAGTTTAGACTTTAAGCATCCAACAACTTAAAGCTTAAGTTTAGTTAAGTTTAAGTTCATGGAAAGGGCATGAACTTGGGTTACAAGGGTCCAATTGTTCATTTCTTAAGCAAATTCAAGATTTATTTCATCTTTTAAGCAAAGTTTGAGGTTTAGAGATCACTTCGGCAATGCTTGAGGTTTAGACTTGAATGGAGAGTCTAAACCATCTTTATCACTCACTTGAAGGTTACTACACCTTCTAAAACATCTACTTTGGCAAGGAATAGATCCCTTCCAAAGATTTTTTATAAATCACCAACCAACAACCAAATCCAACCAAAAAGAAATAAGAAGAGCTTTTTGGAGGACTTCATGGACCTTAAAGAAAGTGGATTCATGAATACGGGGTAAGCTTCTAAGTTCCTAGAGTTTGTGCTTACATTTATATGCTTTCCTTTTTGAAGTTTCATTTTCTTTTCGATTATTTTTGTTTTTTGCACACCAAATTATTTTCTAGGAATTGTAGTATGATTTCAAATATTTTGAGTATTTTGTTCATATAAACATATTATACACATCTTGAACTTTCCGGAATGATAAATATCATCTAAATTGGTTAAGTATAGCAAAAGTTATGATCGTTTGAAGTTTCGGATTTTCGTTTTACTATAATCTGTTGTTTCTGTGTGTTTTCTACAGGTTTGGAACTTCGATGTCGTTAATGACATGACTCCATGTTTTCAAAAACATGGCCTTTGGCAGAATTTAGTTTCGCTTTATTTTCCTCCATTTCAAATTGTTTAAGCCCAGAACGACCCACTGAGACCCTTCTGAGTTTTGAAATGCATCATTGGAGGTAACAAACTTCTAAATTGTAGTTTTTAAGGAGTTATATATAATTTATTAATGTATTAATATATTGATTAAGGTTTGGAGTAGCAATGGAAGCGCTTCGAGCTATCCATATCTATATTGCCCTTCACAGGGAAGTCGGTAACAATATGGATGACATCGTTACCGTTGTTAACCCAAACGATGGCTATGTTATGCATGTTTGGCCTAGATTTATGTTTCTAAATGTTTTTTTAGGTCACACACATGAAGGGAACTCAATTTCCTGGATAACCAACCTAACAATTTAACATACGACATTTTCAGTAATAACAATCACCAACATAGTTGAAAATAAAAATGAATAATTTTCATGAAATAAGAACCTTGAAATCTCCATTGTTTTTACCTCGACCACATGGGTCTTGCCAAAATTCAAATCGAGCATACATGGTACACTTGTACATATATGTGTTGTGGAATATCCCTTTTGCTAACCTTTGTGAATGTAGGTAGTTTAGGATAGATGTATGTTAGGGTTTAATTTCCTTAGGGTATCGCATTTATGAAATGTAACATTTGTTAGATATCGATGTATTTAGGCGATTTGTAAATCCCCCATCCCAAGATGTAATTAATCCCGTATATTAGGCGCATTTACTTTCCTACGTGTTTACTTTCTCGCACTTTATTTACCGCTTTTTGCATGGACGCTAAATAACAAAAAACATAAGCCAAAAACATCAAGATTGAATGGAAATATCATAAGTGTGGTTTCCAAATGGGAATAATGTTAACTCAAATAACGATGAAGTAAGTAACTCATCCCGAACCTGAATCTCTAAACTATGGTATCGCTTAGGCTTAACGGAATTAAGCTGTACCAAATTTTCCCAGGAGAGCTGATCCGGGTGGCGAGTCTGAGTACCATAGGCTACAGGTTCTGATCTTGAGTCTATTAAACTTGTCACATGAACAAGTTCCTTTCTTAAACTTAAAATTTTTCTTCTTTTTGATCGGGAAAACCCCCACGCCCCATCCCACGTGGCCAGCGCCTCACAATGACTGAGCGGGTTGAACGTCGTCTGCTCACACTAGGATAGTGAAATTAATTGAGTACTAAGTATAATCTTAATTAAGCTGACATGAGTATGTTTAATAGAAAACAACTCAGTTTGCTAAGTAATTAATTAAGTTACGGCTTAGAGTAGGAAAAGTTGAGTCTTTGTTGATATTACATAGTTTATTAGAATATCAACTCAGCTGTGCTGAGTTAGTTTTATTATTTAAAAGCTGAATTCATTGACACGTAGAGAATTAAATGACACTTGTGCTACTAACATCTTCTATGAGAAATAGAATATTCCTTCGATGCTTTTCAAGTTAAAAAGTGCTGAAATTAATGAAGATTTACAGTGGTCCTCACAATTCAAAAAGGTGTCAGTACGGAATGTTGGAGATTCCTCACTAAAGTCCAAGATAAAAAGAATCATCTGAAATGCGCCCTTTTCTCAGTGTCTTCATGCATCTATATAAGCATCAGCAATATCATCTAATCATAAGTCTCCAAATTGCATTTTGCGTGCCTCTCTCTCAATCCATTTTGCTTGAAGACAAATGAGAATCACCTCGAATTACAAGAGAAGAGAAATTGAAGAACTACAAGGATGAAAGGTTTGCAATGGCTACTTTGTAAAGCTTCAAGTATAAATATAAGATAGAAGTAGATGTTCAAACTTGGTCAATTACCTCAAATTTCTTTAAGAGCTAAAACTCTACGAAAATACTCCTAGCTTCAGAAATTCCACATTCAAGCAATCAGCAAACAACCATTTCAAATCTGTTTGTATCAGAGAGAATCATTTACTTAGATTTAACATTGTAAAGATTCAGCATTTTGTAAGTTGAATTTAGTTTGCACTTTCATTTCAAATCTGAATGTCAGTTTGGGAATGGTACCAACTGAGTTTAGTGGTAGTTAGAAAGAAAGGTACTTTCTGTAAACTGTGTCTACTCGTTGTAAAGGCTGCTCTACCTAAGTAAGGAATGAACACTAGTGGATTAAAGCTCGGAGAAGGAATATGGGGACTGGAGGTAGGCTTGGGGCCGAACCAGGATAAAATCAGGTGTTGAAGTTTTGAACTTAAGCTTTAGCTTTAATTGCATCCAGCTCATTCATCATTCTTTCTATCATTAAGTGTTTTTGCTTGAAAACCCTATCCTAGCTGAGTAGAGTACTCTGCAAGAGATTGAAGATAAACTGTGCCAGCGAAGCTGAGCAGTTTATAAGTTTTTAGATAAACTCAGCACGCATAACTCAACACGTGTCTAAAAACTCAACTTGGTTAATTAATTTTCATAAATCTAAAAAGTAACCAAGATTCGCATTCACCCCCCTCTGCAGTTGTTGATAAGCTATTTAAGGACCAACAAAACAGTCCAATACTCTGGCTAAAAACACAAAAGTAAGGCCCATTTCATACCAAAATCGATAAATGTAACCAAATTTATATTAAATCGTAATACCCAAAAGAAATCACGGAATCACAAAGTGAAAAATAAAAGAATTCAAATGAAGAAGATGAATGAAAAAACATCCATAAATCACATAAAACCTCTGAAAAAAGGCTCAGTTATCAATGAAGGAGAACGTAAATAGGAAACAAATTTTGATTTTGACCTTTGTTTATCCTATAGATGGCTTGTAAACAACCGTAGGGGGGTTGAATGCCAATCTTTGTTACTTTTAACTATTATGAAATTCTGTTTCGCCAAGTTAAGTTTTTATATGCATGCTAAGTATGCATAATGAGTTGCGATATAAAAATGGAATAACTTGCTCAGCTTCGCTGGCACAGTTTATTTACAATCTGTTGCTGAGTGCTTGACTCAGCAAGGATTGGTTTTTCAAGCAAAAATGAATAATAGAGAGATGATGAATGAGTAGAACGAAGTAACAACTAAGGGTGTAAGTTTAGAACTTCAACACCTGAATTTTTATCCTTGTTCAGCCTAGAGCCTACCTCCAATCCCCAGATACCTTTTTCAAGCTTTAATCCACTAGAGTTTACTCCTTACATAGGCGGAGAAACCTTTACAGCTGGTAAACACAATTTTTGAAGAATTACCATCCTTCCTAACTATCGCTCGACACAGTTTGGTTACCCGTCCCAAACTGACACACAGATTTAATTGAAAAGATTGCGAACTGAATTCAACTTATAGAAATGTTGAATCCTTACAATGTTAAATCTAAGGGTATTTCTCTTTATTAACAGATTTGGAATTGGTGTATGTTGATTGCTTGAGATTGGAATTTCTTGAAGCTGGGAGTAATTTTGCAGAGTTTCAGCTCTAAAAGAAATTCGAGATGATTCACCAAGTTTGAACGTCTGCTTCGATCTTCTATTTATAGTTGAAGCTTTATGAAGTAGCTGTTGCAAACTTTTTGAGTTCCCTGATCTTCAATTTCTCTTCTTTTCATATCTTTTGAATCTTCCTGTTAAAGATAGATTCCAGGATGTTTAGAGATAAAAATTTGAGCGTTGAGGTGTGATAAAATTCCATTGACAAAATCTCATTTTGTCTTCAAGCAATTCGGTTGAGAGAGGTGCATGATATCGCAACGTTGAATCTTCAGCTTGTATGAATTACTGACGTTGGCAGAGGCGCGCGGAAACACTGGAAAACGACGCATGTCAGATGATTCCTTTTGTCTTCGACTTTAGTGAGGGAATCCTGACATTCTATACTGACACCTTTTATCTTGTGAGGACCATTGGAAATCTTCCTTAATTTTAGTGCAATTATTCCTGAAAAATATCTAAGGAATATTCTGTTCTCACATAATCAATTAATAGTGCGTGTGTCATTCAGTGTCAAAGATAACAACTTTAAGTAAAAATTTTACTCAACATTACTGAGTTGATATGCGTCTAAACTACGTAGTACTCAGCACCCAGCTTTTCCTATTCTACACCATAACTTAATTAATTACTCAGCAAAACTGGGTTGTTTTCCCTTAAACAAACTCTAGTCAGCTTCTTTAATTAAGAGTATACTTAGTACTCAATTAATTTCACTAACCTAGATAGTTTGCTATTTCCAAAACATTAAAGTACTGCAGGGTACTATTAACTTAGGTTCCACAATCTCCCCCATTTTGGACAGATAGCAAACCAGGTAGAAGAAGAAGTTAACTGAATAAGTAGTTTAGAGATATCGAAGATACATGAAAGTGATGTAAGACTCCCTTATGCTGTGTGACTTCCCTAAGTCAACTTGAACTCCCCCATACTAAGTGAGTCTTCTTCAAGTAGCTCAGCTCCCCCATGCTTAGAGGATTTTTCTTTACTTTTGGGACTTCATCTTACTTCAGCTTTTCTTCAAGGTTGGTCTCTTGTATGAGTTCCTGCATAAGATATTCAGCACACAGCAGAAACATACATACAACATATATATATAAAGTTAAGAAGATCTTAACTTGAGGAGGAAACTTGTAATTTTTATTAATATCAAAATTGACTTAAACAATACATTATTTATGCCCTGAACTAAGATTACAAACTAAAGCTCTATTACAAGTTTTATAAAACAAACTAAAAGGAATATTACCTATACTACTTTTTATGAACAGAAGAAGAAGAGCTAGCAGTCTTGTCTTGATGCTTTGGATGTTTCTACTGAGGAGGTTTTTGCGGGTATATCTCTTGCTCCAATTGCGCTTTGCCTTCCATGGTAAGAAAATTCTGATCATTAACCTCACTGAGAAGAAGATGATGACATCTGGAGAGGTGCACTATCTGCTCAAAGCCGTAACACGCGAACTGTGAAAACATTAAAGAAGGCATTTGAAGTCAGTTGCTGTCAATGCTATCTTCAGCTAAGCTTCGATGTCAAGAACCTTAGGACCAATGGATTGTGTAGAGATTTGAGTAAATGCCCTAATGAGCCCTGTGATAGCAGAACCCTCCATCTTTAGAAAGGAACTCAAGTGTTGTTGCTTAATGATGCGATGCATGGTCTTGTTGAGCAACAGCCCTTCATAGTCCACTTCATAAACTAGACTGAAATCCAAATTATCTTCCCACTCAACTCTTGTGAAGTAGGTTCCCTCTTGAAGATTGAGCTTCTCTATCTTTCCTTCAATGTTAACAAGAATTTTCATTATTGTGGCGCTCTTCAACCTAAATGTGGTTCTGGTTTTCGCCATTTAAGAGTTTGCAAGAAAGGATTTGAAAGAGGAAGAGAATTAGGGATTCTAGGGTTAGAATGCTCTGAGATTGAGAAAGCGAGTAATCTCTAACTCCTCAACTGTTCACCTTATATTGTTCGCAAGATTTTTTCTATACTCGTTCCGAAAGGCTTCTCCCCGACAACGACGCCAAAAAATTATTCGCCACATTTCTACTGATAATATAAAAGTTCTTAATATCAATAAGTGTTATCAGTACCGCTTATCAAATAGAAAAAATGATGATAATTGCAAGTATACAGTCACGATGTAGTTTTAAAAGATATCAATCCCACAGGGAAGGAATTCGGTTCTAAGGACCAACTAGAGTTACGGGATGAAAGAAAATATAATGATTTTAAGGTTAAGGGTTTTTAATGGTGAATAGATGCATGAACAGATTAGATGTAAAGCATATAAATATTCCCTAAGAACAACTATAGTAGAGTAAAATATACAAGGTAATCAAAGTTGTTTTAAACACTAGATAACTTCAACAAACTCGGTTCTAGAAGCCCAAATATCCTATAATTCACCGCAGAGCAACACATGAAATGAATTTTCTAAATCTAGGGTAAACGAATTATGACACTTATAAGAACCTGGATAACAATAATACTATGCTTAGTACAGGTCGCTCTCACATAGGCATATTTAGCAAGTTACCACTCAAAAAATGTTAGCTCACTAAATAGCTTTATAATCACAATTCCAGTGATTATACACAATCTTGTTAACCTCGAAATCACTCTTAAAGTCAACTCGAAAGCATATAACTTGATTAATATACATGATATAAGAAGAAATACTCTTTATGACCCATAGATATATCATAGACTTCGAAATAGAAAGTATAAGTAGAAAATAAAGTAAAGTTGTAAGGTATGAAAGTGAAAGCTAGAGTTGATAAAACTGTATCCACTCTTTAATGGGAGTCGTCAATTCCTGCAATTCCTATGTCTACTTTGAATTCGGTCTCGACTCGTACAGAACCTTCGCTAGGATGCTATTCTTTGTGAATATCGAATAAATGAATGTTGAAGAACATAAACTTTTGTTGATAAGTTCTTTGCAATTACACTCATACAACAATCGCTCGAATATGTGGAGAAATCTAGTGATCGAAACAAGAATCGAATCACTTATATATTTTTCTCACTAACACTTTGAACATAGTGAAATCTATATCTTTCACTCTCTATACACATTATTCACTGCTACTATTCATTACCCATACATATCCCCATGAAAATGGTTAATTTTGAACCCTATTTATAGAGTGCAAAGGGTTGCGTCTATCCAAATGAAGAGTCATGTCCATTGGCGAAGGGTTGCATCACTTGATTGTGATTGGATGCAAAGTTTCATTTTCATCTTCAATGGTTAGGCACTTTTCATGATTGGATTTATTTCAAAAGGTTTCTTTTTGTTTGGCGGTTGATGGTGGTTGATCGTTTTTATCCGGCGGTTGGAAGTTGAGAATAGTTATCCAAAACCGTCATAAGTCATGAGCGTGATATACATGTCGTGATCGTGAACATTGGTTGTTAACTTTCTGTTTGTGAAGAATGACAAGTCGCGACCATGAATGGGTGTCACGATCGTGACATGTGAAATTTGCCAATCTTTGACAACTTCGATCCTAAGCCAATTCCTTGTGTTCCACGCATCTTTTTGCGCCTTTTTCACTCTTTTTACATAGAATTCCATCTTTGATCATTTTACTCCCAATATTCACCTAGTTTCTGCACTTGCATAAAAAACAACTACATACCACATGAAATCTTTTATATGAAGTATAAAATGACTCTAAACCATATCATTTTTTAAGTAAAAATATCATGATAATAAGTGTAATTATACACTTATCGCACCCCCACACTTAACTTTTACCTTGTTCTTAAGGTGAACACAACAGAAGTGTATACAATAGTAATTCAAGTTCGTACCTCATTTGGAGAAAGACTATCGTAGTGAGTACCACATTCCCATGTTGCATAAAGTTCAAGTAAAAGTTCGAAATTTCCCATAAATTTGTAATGTGCAATGTATATAGTCTAGTTACATACCATTGCCCTTAATGGAGGGCCAACCAAATTGCTTCTTCATATAAGCATTATATGCTCGCTCGAATATATCCTTCCTTCAAGTATAGTATAAAGTATAAAGGACAAAGGGATCACGCTTTGAAAAGATTGATCTCAAGGCATTTTTAGGTAACCTAGGATGATAAACACTCTTAGTTTATGCTCAATACCACTGTCTCTTTTTTTTAGTGGTTGCATTTTATGCTCCATACCACTTTATGCATATGTTTTTGAAGTACAAATTTGTACTTTGCACCCATTTTTCATGCTATGCTACTTTTTCTTTTTTTTCACTCATTTAATGGTTGCAGTTTCTGCTCCTTACCATTCCTCACCTTTTGCATAACTCATTGGTTATCCTCTCTTTCTTTTGATTTTTCTCTCTTAATACCCTCATCCTTTATCAATCACTTTCAAAGTATAATAGCTTTAGTTTCCCAACACTTTAAACAAACTCAATACTTATAGGATGTATTCGAGAATAGCATATAAAACTCATAGTAAGAACACTACTAGATATTACTCCACTACTAACTTATCGGTAGCATTAAACAAAAACTATACAACTTGTACTAATTCATGTTGCATTGAAATATATATCGAAACTTACTTGGAATGTTACGATTGAATGTTACTCACCACTCATCCTTGCCAAATGCTAAATGCCAAATGTTGTGCTATAAAGCTCTCACACTCTAAACTTGCGCTCAAACTCGAAACAAAAATTTTGTTCGAAATTTGCACTAACATCAAACTTGTAATACCTAACACTCACAATAACCTTGGAACATATGTTAGTATAGTATAGTTATGGATAATGTATAAACACAAAATCAAGAAATTGTTTTCATATTATTCAATATTTTTAAATTTATTTGATTTTTTTTTATTTTTGGGAATTTTACAAATGCCCCCCCACACTAAAGAATACAATGTCCCCATTTTGAGGGATTTAAAAAAAACAAATACAAAAAACACACAAATGAAAAGAAAGTAAAAAGAAAAAGAAATTGAACCCATTTTCAATCATTCGAACTTGAATCTGGAGGACTCGGTGAGATATCCATATTCTTCAATCTGAAGTATGAATTCAACTTACGATCCGAAGAAATGTTGGATTGTGTAAGTTGACGAACATCTTGTTGTATAGAAGTGATATTAAGACAAGATTTATTGACATTATTGACGAACTTTCCTCTCTAAGTATCATCATTGGCATGTGTACTCCCGGAGGTTTGTCTTGCTTCACTACTTCTGATTTGAACTTCTTCAATGCTTTCGTCAGGTTGGTTTTCTCGAGAAGTAGATTATTCTATCGGTCTCAGCTTCCTAACCCTTACTCCATATAATAGAAACATAAACTTTACTTCTTCCTCCTTAACTATTCCCGCTCTCTTCATATAAACTCCTCCCATGAAGTTGAATTTCTCTCTAGGACTATATATTTACGGCAGTTGATTCTTTGCTCCCAAAATAATTCCGCAAATTGTATTCGCCCCTCCAACTCTAGCCTTTTTATGTGTAGTAAGACTAGTGATGGATTTTACCACGTACATCGGAAACTTTGGCCTAACTGTGAAACCGCACACTCCAATATAACCAAATCTTTCATCGACACTTTAGTAGTTTCGTATAGGAAGAAAAGACTTTGAGAAATAAACTTGTGAAGGTAAAGAAGACTGTTACTGTGAATGTTTTTGTTGGCCGAGTTTTTGACATCGTATCGATCCAATCCTGTTAACACAGTCCATACACTCGTTAAATCATAATCTTCTTCCTTTTCTATTTCTTCATAGGTTTCTCCTAAACCAAACCACTTTATCAAATCCATTACAGTAAATTTGTACTCCTCCCCTTCATTCCTAAACTTCCTTTTCAAGAAATTCTCGTCCTCTTAAACAGTCACAAAAAACTCGAGGACCCATTCCTCGACAAACACATATTTACAAAGCTTCCCAATCCAAACAGCGAGAAGTATTCCTCTACTTTCGCATGAATTCCAGCATAAATTGCAAAAGTAGGATCATAGAAGAGTGTACCTTGGATATCAAAATTATTCATCCTTGTGTATCGCTCAACTTCTTCATCACCGTATATGGGAAAAGGACATCCATATATGGTTTGTTGATTAACCAACTTATTCTTCCCCTTGGTTGCTGCTGATTTCTTAGGAGCCATTGAAATTGAATTCAAAAGTTTGAAAGAAGGGTTTGTGTTTTGATTTGGGAAAAACAGAGAAAATTATTTGCAAGAGATTGTAATTGTATAAAAGAGTGATTGATTTGTGAAAATCAATTAGGAAAATACACACACACACACACACACACACACACACACACACATATATATATATATAGACACACACACACACACACACACACACACACACACATATATATATATATATATATATAGACACACACACACACACATATAGGAAATAGGGTAATTATTGCTGTTTCAACGGATATATTTGATTTGTAACTGTTAGAAATAGAGCCTTTACAGCAATAACTATTGTGAAATCGTACATGTTGTGATCTTGAAAGATAGTCATGATCGTGACTTTCTTCATACAGAAACAGAATGTTTTGACAACTTAATTCAGGAACGCGAAACTAGTCGCGAGCGTGAAATGTTCAAAATCCAAAAACTTTTCACTTTTCTTTTAAAATTAACACTAACTTGAAAACACACACAAATCGTTTTTTGCTATTACCAAATTGTTCTAAATCTGATTTGAAAGATGCCAAACTTTCTCACGAACTACGCGTACTTGGAATGCACACTCTAGAAAGAAAACTCAATGAATAAGCAAGAAAAATATGTTAATAACAAAATATAAATACTTAAAATAAAAAATAAATAAATCTGTTGACACATAAATATAATTGCCCATTCTCCAGCAATTTGATCTCAAAAATGCATTTGCCTTCCCCAACAATGGCGCTAAAAACATGTTCGCAAGATTTTGGCTATAATCGTTCCAAAAGGCTTCTCCCCGGCAATGGCACCAAAAACTTGTTCATCACTTTTCTACTGATAATATAAAAGTTCTTAATATGAACAGGTGTTGTCAGAACCGCTTATCAAATAGAAAAAATGATGATAACTGCAAGTATATAGTTGCTATGTAGTTTTAAAAGATATCGATCCCACAGGGAAGGAATTCGATTCTAAGGACCAACTAGAGTTACAAAATGAAAGAAAATATAATGATTTAAAGGTTAAGGATTTTGAATGATGAACAGATTAGATGTAAAGCATATAAATATTCCCTAAGATCAAGTATAGTAGAGTAAAATATGCAAAGTAATCAAAGTTATTTTAAACACTAGATAACTTCAAAAAACTCGGTTCTAGATGCCAAATATCTTATAATTCACCGTAGAGCAACACATGAAATGACTTTTCTAAATCTAGGGTAAACGAATTATGACACTTATAAGAACCTGGATAACAATAATATTATGCTTAGTACGGGTCACTCTCACATAGCCATAATTAGCAAGTTACCACTTTAAAAATGTTGGCTCACTAAAAAGCATTATAATTATAGATCCAGTGACTATACACATTCTTGTTAACCCCAAAATCACTTTTAAAGTCAACTCGAAAGCATATAACTTGATTAATGTAAATGACGCAAGACGAAATACTCATTAAGACACATTGACATATCATAGAATTTGAAATAGAAAGTATAAGTAGAAAACAAAGTAAAGTTGTAAGGTATGCAAGTAAAGCTAAAGTTGATAACACCGTATCCACTCTTTAATGAAAGTTGTCAATTCCTGCAATTCCTACGTCTGCTTTGAATTTAGTCTTGACTTGTACAGAACCTCCGC
This sequence comes from Euphorbia schlechtendalii, assembly GCA_949673415.1. Taxonomy (NCBI): domain Eukaryota; kingdom Viridiplantae; phylum Streptophyta; class Magnoliopsida; order Malpighiales; family Euphorbiaceae; genus Euphorbia; species Euphorbia schlechtendalii. Next base: position 14,031 of record CATIWQ010363849.1, read on the forward strand.
TAGAATGCTATTCTTTGTGAATATCGAATAAATGAATGTTTAAGAACAAAAAATTTTATTGATAAGTGCTTTGCAATTACACTCATACAACAATCACTTGAATATGTGGAGAAATCTTGTGATCGAAACAAGAATTGAATTACTTATACATTTTTCTCACTAACACTTTGAACGTAGCGAAATCTATATCTTTCACTCTCTATAAACGTTATGCACTACTACTATACATTGTCTATACATATCCCCATGAAAATGGTTGATTTTGACCCTATTTATAGAGTGCGAAGGGTTGCGTCTATCCAAATGAAGAGTCATGTCCATTGGCGAAGGGTTGTATCACTTCATTGTGATTGGATGCAAAGTTTCATCCTCATCTTCAATGGATAGTCACCTTTTTGTTATTGGATTACTTCCAAAAAGTGTCTTTTCGTTTAACAGTTAGAGGCGGTTGATGGGGGTTGATCATTTTTATCTAGCAATTGGAAGTTGAGAATAGTTATCCATAACCGTTACAAGTCGTGAGCACGATATGCATGTCACGAATGTGAACATTGGTTTTTAACTTTTTATCTGTGAAGAATGACAAGTCGTGACCTCGAATGGGTGTCACGATCGTGACATGTGCTTTTCTTCATGATTCTTCTTTGCAACTTTGTCGATCTTTGACAACTTCTATCCTAAGCCAATCCCTTGTGTTCCACACATCTTTTTGCACCTTTTTCACTCTTTTTACATAGAATTCCATCTTTGATCATTTTACTCCCAAGATTCACCTAATTTCTGCACTTGCATAAAAAACAACTACATAACACGTGAAATATTTTATATGAAGTATAAAATGACTCTAAACCATATCATTTTATATGTAAAAATATCATGATAATAAGTTTAATTATACACTTATCATATATAAACTTTAGCAACTCTCTAGGGCACATGGCGTTACCTCAGCTCAAGATGGAAATGGATGGTAAGATTTGAGTGATTTCACCGCCTTAGTAAAATGGTGAGTCTTGGTAAAAATGGTTTGAATTCAAACGCACATCTTTCTGAAAACGTAGAGATTTGAAATTTAACCGCGAACTGTTCCTCACGCCATTTCTTTGAAATATTAACGGTGTTATCCACGTGTCTTCTTTAAGACATACTCTCCAACACTTAGCCAAAATTTTGAGAATTTCAACTTCTTCTTCTTCATCGTGGATTAGACATACTCTCCAACACTTAGAAGGAACATACTCTAGCTTGACATCTCCTTGTAGCACATGATCCCTAATTAAGTGATGTTTAATGTTGACATACTTCATCCTGCCATGCTGAATTGGATTTTTGGATATGTTAATTGCACTCTTGTTATCACATATAACTTCGAGATAGCTTGACTTTATACCATAATCTTCCAATTGCTACTTAATCCATACCAGTTGTGCTACGCAACTTCCTGCTGCCATGTACTCAGCTTCAGCTATACTCAGCGCAATTGAAGTTTGTTTCTTACTATACCATCAAACAAGGCACTCTCCAAGGAAATGACATCCTCCTGTTGTACTTTTCCTATTGAGCTCGTCTCTCCCATAATTAGCATTTGTGAATCCCCTAGAGTGAAATCTAAACTGTTAAAATACCACAGACCTACTTCAATTGAATTTTGTAAGTAGTTGAGAATTCTCTTAACAGTAGCTAAGTTAGATTCTCTAAGATCAGCTTGATAACGAGTATCGTTGCACACATCATACTGTATGTTTGGCCTACTGATAAGTGTATAATTACACTTATTATCATGACATTTTTACTTATAAATTAATACGGTTTAGAGTTATTTTATACTTCATATAAAAGATTTCACGTGGTATGTAGTTGTTTTTGATGCATGTGTAGAAACTAGGTGAATCTTGGGAGTAAAATGATCAAAGATGGAATTCTATGTAAAAATAGTGAAAAAGGTGCAAAAAGATGAGTGGAATACAAGGAATTGGCTTAGTATCGAAGTTATCAAAGATCGACAAAGTTGCAAAGTAGAATCATGAAGAAAAGCACATGTCACGATCATAACACCCATTCGCAGTCGCGACTTGTCATTCTTCACAAGTAGAAAGTTTCCAACCAATATTCACAATTGTGACATGTATATTACGCTCACTACTAGTTATGGTTATGGATAACTATTCTCAACTTCCAACCGCTGGATAGAAACGATCAACCACCACCAACTGTCAAACTAAAAGACACCTTTTGGAAGCAATCCAATCATGAAAAGGTGCCTATCCATTGAAGATGAGGATGAAACTTTGCATCCAATCACAATGAAGTGATGCATACCTTTGCCAATGGACACGGCTCTTCATTTGGATAGACGCAACCCTTCGCACTCTATAAATAGGGTTCAAAACTAACCAATTTCATGGCATATGGTAGAGAGCATAATAGATGATATGCGTGATTCACATTAGAGAGTGAAAGTTATAGATTTCGCTAGTTCAAAGTGTTAGAGAGAAAAATGTGTAAGTGATTCGATTCTTGTTTCGATCACTAGATTTCTCAACGTATTCGAATGATTGTTGTATGAGTGCAATTGCAATGCACTTATCAATAAAGTTTCTGTTCTTCAACATTCATTTGTTCTATAATCAAAACGAGTCAAGATCGAATTAAAAGTAGATACAGGAATTGCGGGAATTGACGACTCCCATTAAAGAGTGGATACAGTTTGATCAACTTTAGCTTTCACTTGCATACCTTACAACTTTACTTTGTTTTCTACTTATACTTTCTATTTCGAAGTTTATGATATGTCTATATGTCATAACGAGTATTTCGTCTTGCATCATTTATATTAATAAAATTATATCCTTTCGAGTTGACTTTAAGAGTGATTTCGGGTTAACAAGATTGTGTATAATCACTGAATCTGTGATTATAATACTAATTAGTGAGCCAACATTTTTAGAGTGGTAACTTACTAAATATGGCTATGTGAGAGAGACCCGTACTAAGTGTAGTATTATTGTTATCTAGGTTCTTATAAGTATCATAATTCGTTTACCCTAGATTTAGGAAAGTCATTTCATGTGTTGCTCTATGGTGAATTATAGGATATTTGGGCATCTATAACCGAGTTTGTTAAAGTTATCTAGTGTTTAAAACAACTTCTATCATTTTGCATATTTTTCTCTACTATATTTGTTTTTAGGGAATATCTATATACTTTGCATCTTCTCTAATATATTCATGCATCTGTCTATTCATCAGTTTACCATTCAAAACCCTTAACTTTCAAATTATTATATTTTCTTTCATCCCATAACTCTAGTTGGTCCTTAGAACCGAATTCCTTCCTTATGGGATCGATATCTTTTAAAACTACATCGCAATTGTATACTTGCAGTTATCATCATTTTTCTATTTGACAAGCATGATAAGTGTATAATTACACTTATTATCATGATATTTTCAATAATAAAATGATATGGTTTAGAGTCATTTTACACTTCATATAAAAGATTTCACGTGGTATGTAGTTATTTTTTATGCAAATGTAGAAACTAGGTAATCTTGGGAGTAAAATGATAAAAGATGGAATTCTATGTAAAAAGAGTGAAAAAGGTGCAAAAAGATGTGTGGAACATAAGGAAATGGCTCAGGATCGAAGTTGTCAAAGATTGGCAAAGTTGCAATGAAAAAACATAAAGAAAAACACATTTTATGATCGTGACACCCATTCGCGATCGTAACTTGTTACTCTTCGCAAGCAGAAAGTTTCCAACCAATAGTCACAATTGTAATACATATATCGCGCTCGCGACACATATATCACGCTCATGACTTGTGACGATTATTGGTCAACTCTTCTCAACTACCAACCGTCGGATAAGAACGATCAACCGCCATCAATTATCAACTGAAAAGACACCTTTTGGAAGTCAACCAATCATGAAAATGTGCATTTCCATTATGGATGAGGATGAATCTTTGCATCCAATCATATTGAACTAATGCAACCCTTCACCAATGGACACGACTTTTCATTTGGATAGATGTAACCCTTCATACTCTATAAATAGGGTTCAAATCTAACCATTTTCATGGCATAGTGTGGTGCATGGCATGGTAGATGAAGAAAACGTGTGTGCATAGATAGAGAAAATATATATATTTCTTCGCTTTTAAAGTCTTAATGAGAAAAATGTATATTCGATACTTATTTCGATCACTAGATTTCTACACAAATTCGAGTGATTGTTGTATGAGTGTAATTGCAAAGCACTTATCAATAAAAGTTTTCGTTCTTCAATATTCATTTGTTCGATATTTACAAAGAATAGCATCCTAGCAGAGGTTCTGTACAAGTCGAGATTGAATTCAAAGTAGACGCAGGAATTGCGGGAATTGACGACTCTAATTAAAGAGTGGATATGGTTTGATCAACTTTAGCTTTCACTTGTATACCTTACAACTTTACTTGGTTTTCTACTTATTCTTCCTATTTCAAAGTTTAGGATATGTCTATATGTCATAACGAGTATTTCATCTTGTGTCATTTATATTAATAAAGTTATATGCTTTCGAGTTGACTTTAAGAGTTATTTCGGGGTTAACAAGATTATGTATAATCACTGGATCTATGATTATAAAGCTGTTTAGTGAGCCAACATTTTTGGAGTGGTAACTTGCTAAATATGGCTATGTGAGAGCGACCTGTATTAAGCATAGTATTATTGTTATCTAGGTTCTTATAAGTGTCATAATTCGTTTACCCTAGATTTAGAAAAGTCATTTCATGTGTTGCTCGACTGTAAATTATTGAATATTTTGGCCTCTAGAACTGTGTTTGTTAAAGTTATCTAGTGTATGAAATCTTCTTGATGATTTTGCATGTTTTTCTCTACTATACTTTTTCTTAGGAAATATCTATATAATTTACATCTTCTCTAATCTGTTCATGCATCTGTTTATTCATCAGTCTACCATTTAAACCCTCAAATACAAATTAACTTATTTCTTTTGTTCAGTAACTCTAGTTGGTCCTCATAACTGAATTCTTTCCTTGTGGGATCGATATCTTTTAAAACTACATCGAAATTGTATATTTGCAGTGGTCATCATTTTTCTATTTGATAAGGGGTATTGACAACACCTGTTCATATTTTGAACTTTTATCTTATCAGTAGAAAAGTGGGGAACAAGGTTTTTGGAACCGTTACCAAATATAAGCCTATCGGAACGAGTATAGTCAAAATCTTGTGATCAAGTTTTTGGCGCCGTTACCTGGGAAAAAGAGATTTTAGCAGTAGTATATGCATGTGACAAATTTAGATCTTATTTGATTGGATCTAAAGTAATAGTTTATACAAATCATGCTGCTTTGAGATATTTATTTGCTAAGAAAGATGCCAAACCTAGATTAATTAGGTGGATCCTTCTTTTACAAGAATTTGACTTTGAAATAAGGGATAAAAATGTTTGTTTTAACATGTTTGTTTTTCTAAGTTTTTTTTCTAGGACTAAGTCTAAAAATTAAAGAAATAGAGGAATTGAAGAAAGTCACGACTGCGAGTATAGATCGCGCCCGTGACATTTAGAGTTAAACTTTCTATTCCTGTTGTAAAGAAAGTCACGATCGTAACAAGCCTTCACGATCGCGACACTGGAAGAATATTACCATTACAAATCTCAATTTAACAAGTGACAGATGGCTGAAATTGCCACTAACGGATAGTTTGAAGGGAATTCGGCTATATAGACTATTTTGGCCAATCAATGACCTATTAGAACTCTATATAAAGGTTTAGATTGAATCTATAGCCACCACAACCTTCTAAAAAGCTTACAAAAGTTCTTATTCTTTCATCTCTATTTTTCTACATTCAAATAACCTTTTTCAACCTTCAATACAAACAAAACCATGCCTCGTGTCAATGTAGCTGTAAATAGAAGAGAATTCCCAAATTATCAACAAGATTATGATTGTCCTTTTCCGATTCAATCACATGAAGAAGGGAAAAGATTCCAAGTTTTGAAGAAATTGGAGATCACGGGATGATTTTTCTTGATTTGATTTTCTTGGATACTCTAGGACTCCATGAACAAATGGGAATGTATCTTGTTGATATTAGTTTAAGCATGTTTGTGGGGATATAATTTCTACAAAACCGTGATTAGATTTTGGAATGTCCAGTGACATTCGATTTTGAAGATGAAAAGAAGAGGATGATTCAATTTCGCAACCAAGGTAGGCACTGTACCGTCACAAGAGAAATAATGAGTACTTGGTTCGGGTTCAAAATTGAAAATTCATCGAGCATGATGGACTCTTTTCAAGAAAATCGAGTTCGGGAAAATTTAATGGGTAAGAGAACCTTCAACCCCAAAAAATTCCCCAAACAAACTTATTAAGGATGAGTGTATTCTCCTACTCCACAAATATCTTTCCACTTCGGTATTTTATCGAGTAGAGAATACCAAAGTCCATAAGAGGGATTTGTTTGTTCTTTCTTGCGCATTTAATAAGCAATAAGCGGAGTTCATGGATATAATTTGGGATATGATGAAGAAGAATTCAACGAGCATGAGAAATAAAATTGGGGTGGCAGAAATTATCACCTTAATCATCTTGGGAGCGCGAAACGAACTCCCCTATATTCAACAACCGGATGAGTATTTTTCGTTATATGGATGGGAACTACTTAAAGAATACCAGACTTCTTTAAGAAAATGATTGTGTCTATTCTATCTACTCCTACTCTAATCGCACCAAGAAACTAATCTCGACTCATGAAGATTCTTCTGTTGGCCCATCTAATCCAACTGCTAGACGTCATCCTAGCAAGGTTCCGATGATCGAAGAAGAAGAAGAAGAAGAAGAAGAAGACAAAGCTTGGAAGATTGGAAGGTGAGTATGCAACAAAAATTGGACAATTGCCAAGCGGAACTTGGAGTAATAAAAAAGGACATGAAGATTCTAAAGAAGAGTAATAAATCGATGCTTCGAAAATCACTATCCTTCTTTAGAAAGCAAAATTGTCAATTTACTCCTAGTCCTCCGGATTCTCCTTTTCAATAACAACGGGTTTATTCTTTTCTTTTTATTTTTCAAATTTTTAGATTAGTTGTTTGTTTTTAGTTTTTAGTTTTAGATTTTAAAAAGGTCTCTCTCAATGAGGACATTGTGTTCTTTAATGTGGGGGGTAATTGTAAAAATCCCAAAAATCCAAAAAAATTGAATTAAAAAATTTGAAGAATGTGAAAATTTTCCTGATTTTGTGTCATTTATACATTATCCATACCTATACTATACTAACATATGTTCTAAGGTTATTGTAAGTGTTAGATATTTCAAGTTTTATGTTAGTGCAAATTTTAAACAAAAATGTTTCGAGTTTGAGCGCATGTTGAGAGTGTGATCGCTTTATAGCACAACATTTAGCAGTTGGCAAGGATGAGTTGTGAGTAACATTCAAAAGCAACATTCCAAGTAAGTTTCGATATATATTTCAATGCAACATGAATTAGTATAAGTTGTATAGTTTTAGTTTAATTCTACCGATAAGTTAGTAGTGGAGTAATATCTAGTAAGTGTTCTTAACATGAGTTTTATATGCTATTTTCAAATACATCCTATAAGTATTGAGTGTGTTTAAAGTTTTGGGAAACTATAGCCATAATACTTTGAAGTGAAAAAAAGAAAGAGAGGATAACCATTGAGTTATGGAAAAGGTAAGGACTGGTACAGAGCAGAAACTGCAACCATTTAATGAGTGAAAAAAGAAAAGTAGAATGGCATGAAAAATGTTTGTACTTCAAAAACATATGCTTAAAAGAAAAAATGAGAGAAAGTGGTATGGAGCATAAAATGCAACCATTAAAAAAAGGGGAGAGTGGTATGGAGCATAAAATGCAACCACTACGAGTGTTTTAGCACCCTAGGTTACATAAAAATACCTTGAGATGAAACTTTCCAAAGTGTGCTCCTTTTTTCCTTTATACTTTATACTATACTTGAGAGAAGGAAATATTCGAGTAAGCATATAACGCTTATATGAAGATGTAGTTCGGTTGACTCTCCATTAAGAGCAAAGGTATGCAACTGGACTATATAAATTGCACATTACTAATTTGTGGGAAATTTGGAACTTTTACTTGAACTTAATGCAATGTGGGAATGTGGTATTCACTACAATAGTCTTTCACCAAATGAGGTACGAACTTGAATACTATTTTATACACTTCTGTTGTGTTTACCTTGAGGATAAGGAAAAAGTTAAGTGTGGGGTGGTGATAAGTGTATAATTACTCTTATTATCATGTATTTTCAATTATAAAACAATATGGTTTAGAGTCATTTTACACTTCATATAAAAGATTTCACGTGCTATGTAGTTATTTTTTATGCAAATGTAGAAACTAGGTAAATCTTGGGAGTAAAATGATCAAAGATGGAATTCTATGTAAAAAGAGTGAAAAAGGTGCAAAAAGATGCGTGGAACATAAGGAAATGGCTCAGGATCGTAGCTATCAAAGATCAGTAAAGTTGCAAAGAAGAAACAGAAGAAAAACACATTTCACGATCGTGACACTCATTCGCGATCATGACTTGTTACTCTTCGCAAGCAGAAAGTTTCCAACCAATAGTCACGATGGCAACACATATATCGCGCTCGTGACTTGTGACGGTTATTGGTCAACACTTCTCAACTACCAACCACTGGATAAGAACGATCAACCCCCATCAACCGCCATCAACTGTAAATTGAAAATACACCTTTTGGAAGTCAACCTATTATGAAAAGGTGCCTTTCCATTATGTATGAGGATGAATCTTTGCATCCAATCATATCGAAGTGATGCAACCCTTCGCCAATGGATACGACTCCTTGTTTGGATAGACGCAACCCTTCATACTCTATAAATAGGGTTCAAATCTAACCATTTTCGTGGCATAGTGTGGTGCATGGCATGGTAGATGAAGAAAACGTGTATGCATAGATAGAGAAAATATATAGATTTCACTACGTTCAAAGTCTTAGGGAGAAAAATGTATATTCTATACTTATTTTGATCATTAGATTTCTACACAAATTCGAGCGATTGTTGTATGAGTGTAATTGCAAAGCACTTATCAATAAAAGTTTTCACTCTTCAACATTCATTTATTCGATATTCACAAAGAATAACATCCTAGCGAAGAATCTGTACGAGTCGAGACCGAAATCAAAGTAGACGTAGGAATTTCGGGAATTGACGACTCCCATTAAAGAGTGGATACGGTTTGATCAACTTTAGCTTTCACTTGCATACCTTACAACTTTACTTTTTTTTTCTACTTATACTTTCTATTTCGAAGTTTATGATATGTCTATGCGTCATGACGAGTATTTCATCTTGTGTCATTTATATTAATAAAGTTATATGCTTTCGAGTTGACTTTAAGAGTGATTTCGGGGTTAACAATATTGTGTATAATCACTAGATCTGTGATTATAACGTTGTTTAGTGAGCCAACATTTTTGGAGTGGTAACTTGCTAAATATGGCTATGTGAGAGCGACCCGTACTAAGCATAGTATTATTGTTATCCAGGTTCTTATAAGTGTCATAATTCGTTTACCCTAGATTTAGAAAAGTCATTTCTTGTGTTGCTTTACGGTGAATTATAGAACATTTGAGCATCTAGAACCGAGTTTGTTGAAGTTATCTAGTGCTTAAAAAATTTGATTATTTGCATATTTTACT
>CATIWQ010363859.1:0-16343 GCA_949673415.1 Euphorbia schlechtendalii
TCTTTAATGGAAGTCGTCGATTCCCGCAATTCCTACGTCTACTTTGAATTTGGTCTCGGCTAGTACAGAACCTCCGCTAGGATGCTATTCTTTGTGAATTTGAATAAACGAATATTGAAGAATGAAAAATTTTATTGATAAGTGATTTGCAATTACAGTTATACAACAATCGATCGAATATGTAGAGAAATCTAGTGATTGAAATAAGGTTCGAATCACTTATACATTTTCTTTCTAACTTAGAACAAAGCAAAATCTACACGATTTTCTTTCTAAAACTATGTATGCACGTATCACATACCACAACTATATTCCCATACACCATGCCCATGAAATTGGTGGGTCTTAAACCCTATTTATAGAGTATGAAGGGTTGCGTCTATCCAAACGAAGAGTCATGTCCATTGGCGAAGAGATGCATCACTTCATTTTGATTGGATACAAAGATTCATCCTTATCCACAATGGAAAGGCACCTTTTCATGATTGGTTGACTTCTAAAAGGTGTCTATAAGGTTGGTAGTTGATGGCTGTTGATCGTTATTATCTGGCAATTGGTAGTTGATAAGAGATAACCATTAACTGTCACAAGTCACGACCGTAAATCTTATGTCATGATCGTGAACAATGATTGGTAGTTTTCTGTTTATGAAGAGTGACAAGTCGCGACCTCGAATAGATGTCATGATCGTGAAATACTGTTTCTTCATGGTTCTTCTTTACAACTTTATCGTTCTTTGATAACTTCGATCCTAAGCAAAATCTTTGTTTTCCATGCATCTTTTTGCACCTTTTTCACTCTTTTTCCATAGAATTCCATTTTTTATCATTTTACTCCCAAGATTTACCTAATTTCTGCATTTGCATCAAAAATAACTACATACCACGTGAAATCTTTTATATGAAGCATAAAATGACTTAAATCATAGTGTTTTATGATTGAAAATATCATGATTATAAGTGTAAATATACACTTATCAAAACTACAGCCGCATCTAGAGATGAGATCGAAATCGAACTTTTGTGAAGGTAATAACTTTTTTATTTTACCATCTTTGGTTTTCTATGGTCTCTGTAATATAGTAATAGGTACACTAGTTCTCTGAAACTTTGATAATAGCTTGCTTGTGAAATTTTGAGATCAAAAAGTGATATAGAAATTCTCTATTTTCTATAATTCCTATGCTTTCTAGTCAGTAATATTTCAAGTAGTTTTTTTCTTACCTTGAGCTATCATTTTCTCTGTTATTTGCAAAAATATCTATAAGAAAGAATAGGATTTGCCTACGAATTAACAATTCTATCAAGTTTATTTGAAAAAGTTCGAAGATAAATTATTTATTGATATGCAATTGTTCAACATCTTTTAATGGTATAGTAATAGGGTTATTTCTTGGTTTAGTTTTGTTTATAGTGATTGTCATATTTATAAAAACTTATTCTTAGACTTCATATTGAGGAAAAAAGTTAAATGCAAAGTACAAATTAGTCATTAATAGGGACTATAGCATAAGGTTAATCATTAAAAATTTGGATCCAAAATACAAGTTTCAAAGTTAAAGGGCTAGTAGCAGATGGTTTAAAACGGGGTCGATAATAGAGTCATTGATCTATTTATTTCTAGAAAGCCATTGATCTTCTATTGTTTGTGATAATTGATTTTGTGTAATATTAATTTTGTGTTCTGGAACGTTATCGTTTACTCTAAAATCCTATTCTGTTGAGGTCTTTAGCTTAAAACTTAGGTTACTAACATAATTTGTTTCTTTTAAGATTTATGTAATTATGATGCTGTAGTTTCTTATATATATAGAACAGCAAGATTTAATTAAGCTCTAATTTCTATCTGTCATGTACTGTTCTCTATATCTTGTTTGGCTTAAAACTTTTCATATATAAACACAAAATTTCAAATCAAGTTAGATTCTTTTTTCATTGAAGTCCTTCAATTTTGTGCATATTTTAGTCATTTGGTTGAAGTAAAAAAAGCTAAGTACAAGTAATGAAGCAGAAAATATAGAATTGAGGAAAGTTACTAGAATGAAGCATAAGTATGTGACCATAGCTGTAGTGAAAGCAGTTGGAGAAGTCGGAATTGAGAAAATAAGAGCAAGGAGAATTGCAGAAAATAAGGAGCAATTTGCTTCTCTTTAATTGAAAAAGCTGGTTGATGGTTTGAATGCTCTCGTAGGTAAAACTGTGGAAGATGATGCCTAGAATGATGGTAGTGATGATTACAATCCGGTCTATGAAATTGTTAGCAATAAATGAAGTTGAAGATGAAAGTAATAAAAGAAAAGGGAGAGGAAAAACTAAGATGGTAGCATACATTCAAGGAAAGAGAGAAAGATAATAATTGTCAATGAAAAGTTTCAACCTCTTTCTGACAATAAAAAACTCATTTCATAATTCAGCTTGTTCTTAAGAACCTTAGGCGGGGAATATGTGGCCATCAATCATGTAAGTTAGCATAAGGTTCCCGATAAGGAAATTCTGTGGGGATATGTGAAGGTTTTTATACTTTCTTTAGAGTTTTATTTTCAGTTATATGTAATATATATTACCTTGAAACTTATAAATGGGTAATGAAAGCAATACGCGATGCTTAGAAGTTGAATAAGTCCTGTATCAAGGAACAACATTTCACTACTTATGATAATGACGAGGATAGGATGAAGAATAGGCCTGATGCGATTACAATTGAAGAGTTCGACGATTGCATTAAATATTGGAATGATCCGAAAGTTGAGGTATATTTCAATGACTTAAAATCTATATTCCCTATGAATTTCCAGTTTCAATTTATAACCTATGCCACCATCGTAGGCCTAAGATGAAAAAAAATGATGTAAATCGGAGGAAGAATGTTAATCCACAAACTGTGGGCTCAAGAAGTTTTGCCCAAGTCAACCACCAATTGGTACTGTTACTTCTGATAATTACTATTATTTCTAATTTAGAGACACATCTATAATGCTAATTTCATTTCTGCCAGAAATCGCAAAACGATGGGAAAGAACCTTTTGAAGGTTGAAATGTTTATTACGACCCGTAAATGAAAACAAGGCCGTAATTACAAGTTGGTATCTAATGCAATAAATAGTAAAATTGTGAGTTCATTAGCTATAGTATTTATGATTTGTTTCTCAGTTAAAGGGCTATAGGATTTATTTATGATTTGTTTCTGATTTATGTATTAGAACTCGAATGCATGCTGATAGTTTAGTCCCTGGCTTGATTGCTAAATAACTGAAAAACCAAATTGTTGTTGTTATGTCCACTGTTTAATCAAACCTGAATTTGTTACTAGAAATAACTATATTGTAAATCTAGTTAATAATGCATCTATGATTGTAATATTAATGAATCTGTGGCTCATTAGTTCAAGTTTAAACATTTTGTGTTGCTCATTAGTTAAAGTTCAAAACCAGTTTATTATCAATCTATGATTGTAATATTAATGAATCTGTGGCTCATTAGTTAAAGTTTAAACCTTTTGTATGGCTCATTAGTTAAAGTTTAAATCTAGTTTATTATCAATCTATGATTGTAAAATTAATGAATCTGTGGCTCATTAGTTAAAGTTTAAATCCAGTTTATTATCAAAATGTGATTGTAATATTAATGATTTCTTAATTTTTTTGCATACTCTTGAGAATATGCACACGAATTTGGGTGCGAACACTAACAGTGTTGAGCAAGAGCTCATGGCTGGGGAATCATCTCATGGACCAACATGGCTCATTGGCAAGCGTGCATTGCCAAACAAAGTGTAGAAAGGAGATAGTAGTTCATCACAGTTGCCTACAATGAGTGTTGATGAATTGGTGGCAAAGGTCCAAGATAAGTTGCAACTGAATGTGGAAGAAACAGTGAAACTCAAGGTGAAGGAAACCTTGTTTTGATTATAAACCAAATTGCAGCTAATAATCCTAATCTTACCATTACTTTGGCTGCCATCATGAATTCTATTTCTTGTGATGTTGGAACTGGTACTCTTGAAGATGTGTCTAGTGACACGGGTGATAACTAAATGGTGTAACTTATGCTGCTATATTTTATGCACTTGTTGAGTAAAATGCTTTGACTAGGAGTGTGTCTTAACTATGTCTTTGATAAGTGTATAATTACACTTATTATCAATATAATTTTACACACTAAACACTATAATTTAAGTCATTTTTATACTTCATATAAAAGATTTCACGTGGTATGTAGAGTGTACTTGCAAATCACTTATCAATAAAAGTTTTAGGTCTTCAAGATTCGTTTGTTTGATATTCACAAAGAATATCATCCTAGCGGAGGTTCTGTACGAGCCGAGACCGAATTCAAAGCAGATGCAGGAATTGCGGGAATTGACGACTCCCATTAAAGAGTGTATACGGTTTGTTCAACTTTAGCTTTCACTTGCATACCTTACAACTTTGCTTTACTTTCTACTTATACTTTTTATTTCGAAGTTTATGTTATGTCTATGTGTCATAATGCGTATTTCATGTTGAGTCTTTTATATTAATCAAGTTATGTGCCTTTGAGTTAACTTTAAGAGTAGTTTCGGGGTTAACGAGATTATGTATAATCACTCGATCTGTGATTTTAAGGCTGTTTAGTGAGCCAACATTTATGGAATGGTAACTTGTTAAATGTAGCTATGTGAGAGTGACATGTACTAAGTATAGTAATATTAATTGTTGTCTAGGTTTATATAATTGTCTTAATTCGTTTGCACTAGATTTAGAAAAGTCATTTCATGTGTTGCTCTACGGTGAATCATTGAACATCTGAGTGTCTAGAACCGATTATGTTAAAGTTTTTCATCAACCTGTTATTCAATTTCATAACATCAAAGAGATCTTGGGCGAACTCATCAATTGACAAAGGAATTTCAGGATGTACCTCAGTTTGAGGAGCCTTTCCTTTGTTGCACTTAGCTTCAAGGTCAGCAACGGTTTGATCTCTACCTAAGGTAGATGTTGAGCCTTCACCCCTTTCATTTTTTATGGCCATTAAGCAAATGTGGGTAGAATCAGTTGCTTTCTCATCAGATGATGAGGATTCTTCTGAGTAACTCCGGGTGGCAGCAAGTGCCTCATTCTTCTTAGCGAACCACTTCTTGAATCTGTCCTCCTTGGTCTTTGGATAGCTTGATTGGATATGGCCTTTTTCTCCACAACCAAAGCATTTGATATCTTTTTTATGTTACTTCTTGAGTGCCTTCTCAGCTCCACGCCAATGCTGAGTTGAGTTGATTTTAGAGGGAAACTTCTTCTTGTTGAACTTCTCGTCCTTCTTCATGAAGCATTTGAAATGCCTAGTCAGAAGGGGCATTTTCTCATCAGAATCGTAGCTTGTGGATTCATCAAAGGAATAAGCTTTCAAGACAATGGTTTTTCCCTCTCTTTCCTTGCCTCGACTCCTTTTGGAGTCATCAGAATATTTCCTCAGAGACATTTCATGAGTAAGCAAGGTGTCTATCAGCTCATCATAACTGTAGGTCTTAAGATCATGAGCCTCCTCAATTGCGCTCTTCTTGGAATCCCACTCTAAGGTAAGAGTGCAGAGAATCTTCTTCATTAGCTCTTCCTTGGTGAACTCATTCCCTAATCTCTTTAGTTCATTAACGATGTTAATGAACCTGGTATTCATGCTTTGAATACCCTTGCTAGTGCCTATTGAGAACATCTCATACTCCCTCAACATGAGATTGATCTTTGACTCTTTGACCTTGTCTATCCCCTCTTAGGTAATCTCTAGACTTTTTATGATGTCTCGTATCCTGAGACCCTGTTGAATTCAGTAAGATCTAGTGTATAGTGTAAGTAATTAATCGCTACAGCAGTCTCTTTGAGAGGCCTGAGATCAGGGTCATCATAGTCCTCTAGATTTACTGGAACACGAACCCCGTTCCTCATAACAGTAGGAACTTTGGGGCTAAGCTCGATTGTGATCCATGCCTGCATGCATTGAGATTGAATGAAATTTTTCATGCATTTTTTCCAAAACTTGTAGTGATTATTATCAAATAGAGGTGGCCTGTTTACAGACATTCCCTCCTTCAGGAGCACTGTCTCTCTCGAGCCGGAACTGTAGTTGTTGTAAGCCATTTATGGATCTTTACTCAAAGATGATTAGTCAATAAGTTAAGCACTTGCTCTGATACCACTTGTTGGTCTTTAGGTAGCTTATAAATAACCGTAGAGGTGGTGAATGCGTTTCTTGGTTACTTTCTAGATTTATAAAAATATTTAAACCAAGTTAAGTTTTCAGATGCGTGCTGAGTGATGTTGTGTTGAGTGGGTCTAAAAACTTATGAATTGCTTAGCTTCGCTGGACAATTTATCTTTAATTGCTTGCTGAGTATTTTACTCAGCACAGATTGATTTTTCAAGTAAAACGATATGTACAGAAAGAATGATGAATGAGTTTGAACGCGATAAAAGCTAAAGCGAAAGTTTAAAACTTTAACACCTAGTTTTATCCTAGTTTGGCCCTGAGCCTACCTCCAGTCCCCAGATTCCTTCTCCGAGCTTAAATCCACTAGTGCTCGTTCCTTACTTAGGCGAAGCAGCCTTTACAACTAGTAAACACTTTTTACAGAGAGTATCTTTCTTTCTAACTACCACTCAACTCAGTTTGGGTACCCTTCCCAAACTGACACTTAGATTTGAATAAAAAGTTTGTGAAGTGAATTCAACTTATAAGCTATTGAATCCTTACAAACAAATTGATAGTGAAAGTTTCCTGATTATTTAAATCTGGAATTTCATGAAGCTGGGAGTATTTGCGCATAGTTTCAAATCTTAAAGAAATTTGAGGTGATTCACCATGTTTGAACGTCTACTTCAGTCTTCTATTTATACTTGATTTGTGAAGTATCCATTGCAAACTTTTCATCCTTGTAGTTCTTCAATTTCTCTTCTCTTCATATCTTTCAAATCTTCTTGTTGGAGACAAATTGAAGGACGTTTAGAGATAGAAATTTTGAACGTTGAGGCATGATAAAATTCCATTGACAAAATCTCGTTTGTCTTCAAGCAAAACCAGTTAATAGAGAGGTGAGTGAAACGCAATGTGGAATCTTGAGATTGGTTGACATTACTGATGCTTTCTGAGGCGTGCGGAGATACTAAGAAACGAAGCATGACAAAGAATTCCTTTTGCCTTGGACTTTAGTGAGGAATCTCCAACATTCCGTACTTGCACCCTTTGTCTTGTGAGGATCACTAGAATTCTTCTTTAATTTCAGCACTCTTTTATTTGAAAAGCATCTAAAGAATGTTCCGTTTCTCACAAAACACGTTAGCATCACTAGTGTCATTTAATTCTCTAAGTGTCAATCATTGTAGCTATTAATTAATAAAAGCTAACTCAGCATAGCTGAGTTGATTTCCTTCTAAACTATGTAGTACTCATAGACTCAGCTTTTCCTATCTAAGCCGTAACTTAATTAATTACTCAGCAAACTGAGTTGTGTTTCCTTAAACAAACTCAAATCAGCTTCATTAATTAAAAGTATACTTAGTACTCAATTAATTCACTTCCTAGATGATAAGTGTATAATTACACTTATTATCTTGATATTTTTAATCATAAAATGATATGGTTTAGAGTCATTTTATGTTTCATATAAAAGATTTCACGTGGTATGTAGGTGTTTTTTATGCAAGTGTAGAACTAGGTGAATCTTGGGAGTGAAATGATCAAATATGGAATTCTATGCAAAAAGAGTGAAAAGGTGTAAAAAGATGCATGGAATGCAAGGAATTGGCTTAGGATCAAAGTTGTCAAACATCGGTAAAGTTGCAAAGAAGAATCATGAAGACAATCAAAAGTCGCAACCATGTCATGACCGTGATTCATATTCGCAATTGGACAAGTCACGCTCGCGACTATCTCTTGCGAACGTGACTTATCATGCTTCACAAGCAGTCAGTTTCCAAACCTACATTCACGATTACAACATGTATGTCACGATCGCAAATCATGACGGTTTTTTGTTAACTCGTCTCGACTTCAACCACCGGATAAGAAGGATCAACGCCATCAACTATGAAATGAAAAGACACCTTTTAGAGGATAGTATTCATGAAAAAGTGCCTATCCATTGAAGATAAGGATGAAATCTTGCATCTAATGAAGATGATGCAACCCTTCACAAATGGATGTGACTATTCATTTGGATAAACACAACCTTTCACACTTTATAAATAGAGGTTCAACCAACCAATTTCATGCATCATGTGTGGATCATGATATGAGTGATGATAATGAGACATTAGAGAGTGAAAGTTATATAGATTTCACCAAGTTCAAAGTGTTAGAGAGAAAAATGTATAAGTGATTCGATTCTTATTTCGTTCACTAGATTTCTCTACAAATTTGAACGATTATTGTATGAGTGTAATTGCAAAGAACTTATCAATAAAATTTTTTGTTCTTCAACATTCATTTGTTCAATATTCACAAAGAATAGCATCCTAGCGGAGGTTCTATAAGAGTCGCGACCTAACTCAAAGTAGACATAGGAATTGCGGGAATTGACGATTGCCATTAAAGAGTGGATACAGTTTGATCAACTTTAGCTTTCACTTGCATACGTTACAACTTTACTTTGTTTTCTACTTATACTTTCAAATTTGAAGTTGATGATATGTCTATGTGTCATAACGAGTATTTCATCTTGTGTCATTTATATTAATAAAGTTATATGCTTTAGAGTTGACTTTAAGAGTAGTTTTGGGGTTAACAAGATTGTGTATAATCACTGGATCTGTGATTTTAACGCTAATTAGTGAGCCAACATTTTTGGAGTGATAACTTGCTAAATATGGCAATATGAGAGCGACCCGTACTAAGTATAGTATTATTGTTGTTCAGGTTTTTATAAGTGTCATAATTCGTTTACCTAGATTTAGAAAAGTCATTTCATGTGTTGCTCTATGGTGAATTATTGGATATTTGGATGTCTAGAACTGAGTTGTTGAAGTTATCTCGTGCGTAAAAAATAATGATTATTTTGCAT
Organism: Euphorbia schlechtendalii; assembly: GCA_949673415.1. Classification (NCBI taxonomy): domain Eukaryota; kingdom Viridiplantae; phylum Streptophyta; class Magnoliopsida; order Malpighiales; family Euphorbiaceae; genus Euphorbia; species Euphorbia schlechtendalii. The sequence goes on from CATIWQ010363859.1 coordinate 9,025, forward strand.
ATTTTACTCTATTATACTTGTTCTTAGGGAATATCTATATGCTTTGCATCTTCTCTAATCTATTCATGCATTTATCCATTCATCAATCTACCATTCAAAACTTCCAACTTGTTTTATTTTCTTTTGTTTCGTAACTCTAATTTATCCTTAGAACCGAATTCCTTCCCTGTGCGATCGATATCTTTTAAAACTGCATCGAAATTGTATACTTGCAGTTATCATCATTTTTTTATTTGATAAGCAGTATTGACACCTGTTCATATTTAGAAGTTTTATATTATCAGTAGAAAAGTGGAGAACAAGTTTATGGCGCCGTTGCCAGGGAAGGCAAGTGCGTTTTGGAGATCAAATTGCCGAAAAATGGGCAATTATATTTATGTGTCAATTAGATTTATTTTCTTATGTTCTCTAGTGTGGGGGGCACTTGTAAAAATCCAAAAAAATTAAATAAAATTAAACAATTTGAAGAATGAAAATTTTCTTGATTTTAAGTTGTTTATGTCTTATCCATACCTATAATATACTAACATATGTTCCAAGGTTATTGTAAGTGTTAGGTATTATAAGTTCGATGTTGGTGCTTATTTCAAACAAAAATTTTTATTTCGAGTATGAGTGCATGTTGAGAGTGTGAGTGCTTTAGTAGATTGGCACAAAATTTAGCATTTGGCAAGGATGAGTGGTGAGTAACATTCAATAGCAACATTCCAAGTAAGTTTTGATATAATTTCAATGCAACATGAATTAGTGTAAGTTATATAGTTTTAGTTTAATGCTACAAATAAGTTTTTAGTGGAGTAATATCTAGTAGTGTTCTTACTATGAGTTTTATATGCTATTCTTGAATACATCCTATAAGTATTAACTGTGTTTAAAGTGTAAGGAAACTATAACCATAATACTTTGAAAGTGATCAATAAAGGATGAGGGTATTAAGAGAAAAAATCAAAAGAAAAAGAGGATAACCAATGAGTTATGCAAAAGGTGAGGAATGGTATGGACTAGAAACTACAACCATTCAATGAGTGAAAAAAAGAAAAGAGAAGCACATCACGAAAAATGGGTGCAAAGTACAAATCTGTACTTCAAAAACATATTCTTAAAAGAAAAAAAAAGAGAAAGTGGTATGGAGCATAAAATGCAACCACTAAAAAAGTGGAGAGTGGTATGGAGCATAAAATGCAACCACTAAGAGTGTTTAGCATCCTAGGTTACCTAAAAATGCCTTGAGATCAATTTTGTTTCAAAGTGTGCTCCCTTTGTCCTTTATACTTTATACTATACTTGATAGAAAGAAATATTCGAGTAAGCATATAACACTTATATGAAGATGCAATTCGGTGTACCCTCCATTAAGAGCAAAGGTATGCAACTAGACTATATAAATTGCACATTACTAATTTGTGGGAAATTTTGAACACTTTACTTGAATCTTATGCAATGTGGGAATGTCACTACAATAGTCTTTCACCAAATGAGGTACGAACTTGAATTACTATTTTATACACTTATATTGTGTTTACCTTGAGGACAAGGTAAAAGTTAAGTGTGGGGGTGTGATAAGTGTATAATTACACTTATTATCTTGATATTTTTACTCATAAAACGATATGGTTTAGTCATTTTATACTTCATATAAAAGAATTCACATGGTATGTAGTTGTTTTTTATGCAAGTGCAGAAACTAGGTGAATCTTGGGAGTGAAATGATCACAAATGGAATTCTATGCAAAAAGAGTGAAAAAGAATGCAAGGAATTGGCTTAGGATCGAAGTTGTCAAAGATCAGTAAAGTTGCAAAGAAGAATCATGAAGATAAAGCACAAGTCACAACCATGTCACGACTGGGATTCATATTCCGATTAGATAAGTCACGCTCGAGACTATCTCTCATGATCACGACTTGTCATGTTTCACAAGCAGTCAGTTTTGAAACCTACATTCATAATCGTGACATGTATGTCACGCTAGTAAATCATGATGGTTTTTGGTTAACTCTTCTCAACTTCCAATCGTCGAATAATAACGATCAATCGATATCAACTATCAGACGAAAAGACACCTTTTGGAGGATAATAATCATGAAAAGGTGCCTATCCATTGAAGATAAGGATGAAATCTTGCATCCAATCACATGAAGATGATGCAACCCTTCACCAATGGACGTGACTATTCGTTTGGATAAACGCAACCTTTCACACTCTGTAAGTAGAGGTTCAATCAACCAATTTCGTGCATAATGTGTGGGTGGTGATATACGTGATGATAATGAGACATTAGAGAATGAAAGTTATATAGATTTTGCCAAGTTCAAAGTGTTAGAGAGAAAAATGTATAAGTGATTTGATTCTTGTTTCGTTCACTAGATTTCTCTACAAATTTGAGCGATTGTTGTATGAGTGTAATTGCAAAGCACTTATCAATAAAAGTTTCTATTCTTTAACATTCATTTGTTCAATATTCATAAAGAATAGCATCTTAGTAGAGGTTTTATACGATTCGAGACCGAACTCAAAGTAGATGCAGGAATTGCGGGAATTGATGACTACCATTAAAGAGTGGATACGGTTTGATCAACTTTAACTTTCACTTGCATACGTTACAACTTTACTTTGTTTCCCACATATACTTTCTAGTTCAAAGTTTATGATATGCCTATGTGTCATAACAAGTATTTTGTCTTGCATCATTTATATTAATAAATTTATATGCTTTAGAGTTGACTTTAAGAGTAGTTTCAGGGTTAACAATATTGTGTATAATCATTGGATCTATGATTTTAACGCTGTTTAGTGATCCAACATTTTTGGAGTGGTAACTTGCTAAATATAGCTATGTGAGAGTGACCTGTACTAAGAATGGTATTATTGTTGTCCAGGTTTTTATAAGTGTCATAATTCATTTACCCTAGATTTAGAAAAGTCATTTCATGTGTTACTATGTGGTGAATTATTGGATATTTGGGCGTCTAGAACCGAGTTGTTGAAGTTATCTCAGGCATAAAACAATATTGATTATTTTGCATATTTTACTCTACTATACTTATTCTTAGGGAATATCTATATGCTTCGCATCTTCTCTAATCTATTCATGCGTCGGTCCATTCATCAGTCTACCATTCAAAACATCCAACTTATTTTATTTTCTTTTGTTACGTAACTCTAGTTGATCTACATCACAACTATATACTTGCAGTTATCATCATTTTTCTATTTGATAAGCGGTATTGACAACACATTCATATTTAGAACTTTTATATTATCAGTGGAAAAGTGGTGAACACTAGATAGTTTGCTACTTCCAAAACGTTTAAGTATTTTGAAGTACTATTAACTTGGGTTCTACAAATAGCGTTCCTCAACTAGGTTAGTTTGTAGTTGATGTCTTTGTTAGAAAAATTTGAACAAATATCCTCCCATTTCGACCGAATAAAAGTGAGAAATTTAGGATGATCACACCAATAGTTTAACGAATGGAATGGCCTTGGACCAATTAGGAGCGAACGATGTTCGACCCGTGTGGTTGCCGCGAGGTACCGGCCCCGTGAGATGGGGCGTGGGGGTTTTTTCGATTGGAAAAAAGAATTCGATTTAATTTTAAAGAAAGGAACTTGTTCGTGTGACAAGTTTAATAGACTCAAGATTAGAACCTCTAGCCTATGGTACTCAGAGTCGCCACTCGGATAAGCTCTTCCGGGAAAATTTGGTGCAGCTTAGATCCGTTAAGCCTAAGCGATAACATAGTTTAGAGATTCAGGTCCAGGATGAGTTACTTACTTCATCTTTATTTGAGTTAGCATTATTCCCATTTGGAAACTACACTTAAGATATTTTGATTCAATTTTCGTCTTATGTTCTTGGTTATTTAGCGAGCATGTAGAAAGTGGTAAATAAAGTGCGAGAAATTAAACACGTAGAAAAGTAAATGTGCCTAATCTACAGGATTGAATACATATTGGGATGGGGGATTTACAAATCACCTAAATACATCGATATCTAACAAATATTACATTTGATAAATGCGATACCAGAAGGAAATTAAACCCTAACATATATCTATCCTAAACTGCTTGCATCCACAAAGTTCAGCACAATTCCACTACACATATATGTACCAAGTGTACCACATATGCTTGATTGGGATTTTGGTAAGACCTATGTGGTCAAGGTAAAAACAACGAAGGTTTCGAAGTTCTCATTCCATGAAAATTGTTCATTTTCATTTTTAACTATGTTAGTCATTTTTATTAGTGAAAATGCAGCATGTTATATTGTTGAGTCAGTTATCTGGGAACTTGAGTTCCCTTCATTTGGGTGACCTAAATATCATTTAGAAACATAAATCTAGGCCGAACATGCATGACAGAGCCATCATTTGGGTTAACAACGTTAACGATGTCATCCATATCGTTACTGACTTCCCTATGAATGGCGATATCGATATGAATGACTCGAAGCGCTTCTGTTACTACTCCAAACCTTATTAAGCACATTTATACATTAATAAATCATATTTAATTCCTAAATAATTATAATTTAGAGGTTTTTTACCCCCAATGATGCATTTCCAAACTTAGAAGGGTCTTAGTGGGTCGTTCCAGACTTAAACGATTCGATACAGAGTAAAAAAAAGTGAAACTGGGTTCTTCCAAAGGCAATGTTGTTAATGACATGGATTAATGTCATTAACGACATCAAAGTTCTAAACCTGCTGAAAACACACAGAAACAATAGAAAAAAGCAAAATGAAAATCTGAAACTTCAAATGATCATAACTTTTGCTTTGCTTAACCGATTTAGATGATCTTTATCATTACGGAAAACTCAAGATGTGTGGAATATGTTTATAGAAATGAAATACTACAAAAGATTTGAAATCATAATGAAATTCCCGGAAAATAGTTTGGTGTGCAAAAAAATAGAAATAACCGAAAAGAAAATGAAACTTCAAAAAGGAAAGCATATAAATGTAAGCACAAACTCTAGGAACTCAAAGGCTTACCCCATAGTCATGAATCCACTTTTTTTAAGCTCCATGAGGTCCTCCGGGAAGCTCTCCTTGTTTCTTTTTTGTTAGATTTGGTTGTTGGTTGGTGATTTACCGAAAATCTTTGGAAGGAATCTATTCCTTGCCAAAGTAGATGTTTCAAAAGATGTAGTACCCTTCAAGTGAGCGATAAAGATATTTTAGACTCTTTATTCAAGTCTAAACCTCAAGCATTGTCTAAATAATCTCCAAACCTCAAGTTTGCTTAAATGATCTCTACACCTTAAGATTTACTTAAAGGATGAAATAAACCTCAACTTTGCTTAAGAGATGAACAAGTGGACCCTTGTGACCTAAGTTCATACCCTTTTTATGAACATAATCTAACTTACCCGAAATCTCAAGTGTTGGTGATAAAAGTTTGGTTTTTACTCAAAAACACTCAAGAACACATGAAAAAATGTTCCCTAATGCTCTTTAGATCTTTTTTCCTCTTTCTTGCCAATGTTTGTGATAGAAATTCAATCCCCCCCTATTCTAAAATTCTATCTCTATCTTTATGGAGCTCTCTTCAATCCAAAGTCAACTCCTTTCTAGCCTTAGGCCATGATTTAGCCTTTGCTTTTCAACTTTTTGCAAGATCCCATGTGAAGATTTGATGTAAAAGGTCTTAGATAAGGCGTGGGGAGTGGTTTTGCAGTGATTATGTCCAAGCATGTGGGCAAAAGTCACCTTTTTGCTGACAATTACAAAAAATGCAATTTTTGTTCTACTGAAAAGTCAATGTCGTTAACGACATTGCGATGTCAGTAACGACATTGCAATGTAGTTAACGATATTGCAATGTCGTTAAGGACATTAGCAATGTCAGTGATGACATTACAATGTAGTTAACTACATTGCAATGTAGTTAACTACATTGCAATGTAGTTAACGACATTGCTTCTTTGCCTTAGGCTTTTTATGCTGAAATTGCCTAAAAAGGGTTAATGCTCAAAGAAACAAAGGAAGCTTCCTCCGGATGAATTCAAGACCTTGTAAAAAGTGAAAAACTAGCAAGGGAAAAATAAATTACAGCTTCATCATCGAACTCACGAGTCGGGAGAGAAATCCCGTGCTCACAGGCTACCCCCTCGTGGGATCAATGCTGATATGAGGTCAGTATGGTCCCATGATTGAAAGAGTAGTAGGGTTTAGAGATGATACCTGACTGATCACGGTTAGCACTACTTGGGGTGGAAACTCCACGATGACCGGATGCTTTTATTTTTGTGTGACGTTGCAGGGGATTGGTCTCTCCATACCCCTTGCGAATTGCCCATCTGGCAATGATTACCCCTTGATGGTTGACCTTTGGTTGTTATTACCGTTGGAACCATTGGGAAAAGAATAATAGTTGTGCGCCTCCATTCTTGCGGTTGAGAGTACTATGTACTGACTGTAGAATGTCTGTTGATAATGTGGCCCGTAGAAAGTCCACTAACTATGAAATGTTGGGAAAAGTTATGAACCATAGAAAGTTCGTTCGACTGTAAAAAATAGAAAAAGATGTGAACTGTAGAAAGTTCATTGATTGTAGAAATTCGAAAAAGGTTTGAACTATAGAAAGTTCATTGACTGTAGAAAGTCGGGAAAGGTATGGACTGTAGAAAGTCCACTAACTGTAGAACATCGAGAAAGGTTTAAACTATAGAAAGTTCGTTGACTGTAGAAAGTCAGGAAAGGTGTGGATTGTAGAAAATCCATTGACTTTAGAAATTCAGAAAAGGTTTGAACTGTAGAGAGTTCGTTGACTGTAGAAAGTCAGGAAATGTATGGACTATAGAAAGTTCACAGATTGTAGAAAGTCAAAAAAGGTTTGAACTGTAGAAATTTCGTTGACTGTAGAAAGTTAGTAAAGGTGTGGACTGTAGAAAGTTAGAAAAGGTTTGAACTGTAGAAAGTTCGTTGACTATAGAAAGTCCATTGACAATAGAAAGTTGGAAAAGGTTTGAACTGTAGAAAGTCAGGAAAGGAGTGGACTGTAGAATGTCCATTGACTATAAAAAGTTTGAAAAGAAATGTGGACTGTAGAAAGTCCATTGATTGTAAAAAGTTTGAAAAGAGATGTGGACTATAGAAAGTCCAGGAAGGTATGCGGACTGTAGAAAGTCTGTAGTGAATGCCCCTTGTGAGTTGATATTTGGTTGATTATTACCGTTGGAACTGCTGGGGAAAGGATGAAAGCCGTTTCCTTCATGCCTTTGAAAATATGTCGACTATGGCAAGTCTTCATCGAAATCAGTTGCAGGATGGTTGACCATTGCGATTTGAATTGTATACCCCTAGAGAGTT
>CATIWQ010363946.1:0-12713 GCA_949673415.1 Euphorbia schlechtendalii
CCTTTTCTTCTTAATTTCTTTCTACATGTGAACCTAGGAATTATTTTATTTTATTGTAAATGTTGTAATTCTCTTCTTTTTCTTTTATTTCTTTTTAATTTTTGTATTAGAATACCCCCACGAAGGGAATAAAATATATTCCCGGATAACAGATCTCACATTTTACCACGTCTCAAGTGTCTCCGCGCTATTTTGCCAACGTCAGCAAGGTCATCCAACGGGAAGACTCTAAGTTGCAATATAGCATGCCTCTCTCAAACCCAGATTGCTTGAAGACAAACGAGAATTTGTCAATGAAATTTTATGACGCCTCAATGTTCAAATTTCTATCTCTAAACGTCCTGAAATCTGTCTCTAACGGGAAGATTAGAAAGATTAAAGAGATGAGAAATTGAAGATCAGTAATCTTGTAAAGTTTGCAACGGCTACTTCTCAAAGCTTCAAAGTATAAATAGAAGATTGAAGCAGACGTTCAAACTTGGTGAATCACCTTGAATTTCTTAAGAGAAAAAACTTTGCCCAATTTTCTACTACTTCTAAAGAAATTCCTCAGCAAGCAATCAACAAACATCAATAGCTTTATCTGTTTGTAATAGAGAGAAACTTAGATTAACATTGTACGGATTCAACATCTTTATAAGTTGAATTCAGTTCACTTTATTGTTCAAAATTTGAGTGTCAGTTTGAGAAGGGTACTCAAACTGAGTTGAGCAGTAGTTAGAAAGGAAGGTACTTTCTGTATTCATGTCTACCCACTGTAAAGGCTTCTCCACTTATCGAAGGGACGAATCACTAGTGGATTAAAGCTCGGAGACGGTATTCGGGGACTGGAGGTAGGCTAGGGGCCAAACCAGGATAAAATCTCAAGTGTAATCATTGTAACTCTAAGCGATCAGCTTTATTAGTGATCTACTCATTCATCTCTCTTTCAGTCGCTTTCTTGCTTGTTATCCAATCTGCACTGAGTAATCTTACTCAGCTAAGGATTGAGGATAAACTGTGCTAGCGGAGCTGAGCAGTTTATATATTTTTATATTGCACTCAGGATACATACTCAGCACGCATATAAAAACAGAACTTGGCAAATAAATTAGAAAAAGTTTAAAAGTAACCAAGATAAAGCATTCACCCCCCTTTGCTGTAGTTATTAGCCTGTTTACGAACCAACAGTGGTATTAGAGCAGTTGCTCAATCTCTAGACTAATTACCTTCGAGTTAGATCCATAAATGGAGTATAATAACTTCAGTTCGAGTTCTGGTCAGACAGTTCTCCTTAAAGAGGGAATGTCTGTTACTAGACCACCTCTCTTTGATGGTAATCACTATACTTTCTAGAAAAATAGAATGAAAAATTTCATCCAATCGCAAAGCATGCAGGCCTGGCTCGCAATTGAGCTTGGTCATAGAGTTCCCACTGTTGTGAGGAACGATGTGCGCATCCCAGTAGATCAAGAGGATTACGATGATGCTGATCTGAGGGTTTTCAAAGAGAATGCCACAATGACTAATTACTTACACTGTGTGCTATATCTTATTGAGTTCAACAGGGTCTCATGATGTGAAATAGCACAGGAAATCTGGAAGAAGTTGGAGATTACCTATGAGGGGACCAATAAGGTCAAGAGTCAAAGATTAATATTATGCTGAGAGAGTATGAGATGTTCTGGATGGGAGCTAGCGAGGGTATTCAAGGGATGAATACCAGGTTCATTAACATTTTTAATGAGCTGAAAAGGCTTGGAAAGGAGTTTAGTGAGGAGGAGCTCGTCAAAAAGATTCTCTGCACTCTTATAGTAGAGTGGGCAAGAAGAGCGCCATCGAGGAGGTTCAAGATCTTAAGACATACAGCTATGATGAGCTGATAGGCACCTTGCTAACTCATGAGATGTATTTGAGGAAGTACTGAGATGAATCTAAGAAGAATTAGGGTAAGGAGGGCAAAGCCATTGTCCTTAAAGCAGATTCATCAGATGAGTCCACTAGTTGCGAATCTGATGAGCAAATGGCCCTTCTGACTGGGCGTTTCAAATGCTTCATTAAGAAGGATGGGAAGTTCAACAACAAGAATAAGTTCCCTGGTAAAATTAAGTCAACTCAGCACAGCAAAGACATCAAGTGCTTTGGATGTGGAGAGAAAGGCCACATCCAGTCTAGTTATCCAAAGATTAAGAAGGATAAGATCAAGAAGAGATTCTCCAAGAAGAATGAGCACTTGCTGCCACTTAGAGTAACTCAGAAGAATCTTCATAATCTGATGAGGAAGCTACTAATTCGGTCAATCTCTGTTTGATGGCGATCGAGAATAGAGGTGAAGGCTCAGGATCTACCTTCGATAGAGATCATTCCACTGTCAATTCTGAAGCTAAGCATGATAAAGGAAAAGTTCCTCAAATAGAGTTACACCCTGAAATTCCTTTATTTATGGAAGAATTCACCCAACCTCTCTTTGATGTCATGAAGTTGACTAATAAATCAATTATGAACATCAAAGAGATAGTGAGGAGAAGTGATGATCTGGAAGATACTAATGCTTCCTTATCGCTTGATATCCGCTTTCTTCAAGAAAAGGCTGAGTATCAAGAGTGTTCTATTAGCAAGCTCACTAAGCAATTAGATGAGTTGACTGCTGAGATAACAGCTTTGAAGAAGAAAGAGGTTCCTCCTCCAGCCAATGATCAAACTCAGAGTAACCAAACTCACAATTCTAAGAGGAAGAACCCCTCTAAACAGAAGAAAGAGAGATAGCCCAAACCAAGAATGGCGTGCGGTTTTTGTGGGAAAGCTGGACATGCCACGGTTATGTGTTGGCATAAAAATGGTTATTATCATGAGTACCATTGGATAAACTTAAGCACTGCTAATAAAGGAGGACCCAGCTCGAAAGCATGGGTACCTAAGAAAATGTAATTGTTTTGCAGGTGAGCCTTACATCCGTTGATGACTCTCGAATGTGGTATTTGGATAGTGGATCCTCAAGGCATATGATGGGTGATGAAGGTCAGTTAATCTCATTGGAGCGTAAAAGAAATAAAAGTGCCATTTTTGGAGATAACCAAAAAGGCAAGATTGTAGGCTGTGGCACTGTTGGTGTCTCTCCCTCAATCGAAGAGGTTTCTCTTGTCAAAGGTTTGAAGTTCAATCTGCTCAGTGTAGCCCAACTCTAAGACAAAGGTAGAAAGGTTATATTCGACTCAGTAGGATGCTCAGTAATTGACTGTAAGACTGACTCATCTATTCTCTTTGTTCCCAGAATCAATAATGTGTATATGATTGATTTATCCCCTGGCTCCACTAATGTTTGTCTTGTATCTAAGGAGGATAATTCATGGCTTTGGCACAGAAGGTTAGGTCATATTAGTATGAACATTCTGTCTAATTTGGCCAAAAAGCAATTAGTTGTGGGATTACCTAGTATCACCTTTGAAAAGGATAAACTCTGCTCTACTTGTTAGCTTGGTAAGCAAGTTAAGAAATCATTTAGATCGGTAAATCACGTAATAACTAAACGATTATTGGAGTTACTCCACCTAGATCTTTTCAACCCAGTTCAGCCAATGAGCTTGGGTGGTAAGAGATTCACTCTGGTGGTAGTAGATGATTTCACGAGATTCACATGGGTAGTCTTGCTGAATAGCAAAGACGAAACTTATGAATCTTTTGTCAAGCTCAGTAACCAAATAATGAATGAAATAGGACATAAAATCTGTAGAATCTGAAGTGATTATGGATCTGAATTCAAGAATCTACATTTCGAAGAATTCTGTTCAGCGCATGGCATTGACCACAACTTCTCTTCTCCTTATATGCCTCAACAAAGTGGGGTTGTAGAAAGGAAGAATATGATAATAGTTGAGATGGTTCGATCCATGCTGAGTGATAACAATCTACCAAAATACTTTTAGGGAGAAGTTGTTAACATAGCCTGTTATATCTTGAATCGGGTTTTAATTCGCCCAATTCTTGAGAAAACACCCTATGAGCTTTGGCAAGGGCGTAAGCCTAAGATTGGTCATCTCAGATCTTTTGGTTGTAAGTGATATATTCTTAACACCAAAGAGAATCTAGGAAAGTTTGATCCTAAGTCTGATGAAGGTATCTTTTTGGAATACTCAACTAAGAGTAGGGCATATAGAATATACGTCAAGCAAATTGGCCTATTAGAGGAGTCTATGCATGTAGATTTTGATGAAACTAACATTGTAGAAAGACGTCCATCCGATGAAAATGAAGGAGTCCCTCAGTTTTCAAATCAACTCAGTATACCACAAGCTGTGCTACCCAACTCAGCATAGAATCCCCCAGCTGAGGAAGCCAAAGATGATGATGATGATCATTCTATCAACTTCAACAATGGCGAAGATAAACCTCCACTCAGCACCCAATTGTCGATCCTCCAACAGTTGATCTGAGTCTTCCAAGAGAGATTAGAATCCATCATAACCATCTTCTAGATAACATAGTTGATGATGTTCTTAATCTTGTGATGGCGCAAGGTCAGCTTAGTCGGATAATGAGTCATCCAGCCTTCATTTCATTGATCGAACCTAAGAAGTTTGAAGATGCAAAAGGAGATGATTATTGGATTATCGCAATGCAAGAGGAATTGGATCAGTTCAAATGCAATGATGTTTGGGATCTAGTTCCTAAGCCTAAAGGGAAATCAATTATCAGCACCAAATGGGTTTTCAAGAACAAGCTTGATGAACATGGAATTGTTGCTAGAAATAAGGCTAGACTTGTTTCTTAAGGCTACAGTCAATAAAAAGGAATCGATTATAATGACACTTATGCTCCAATAGCCCGGCTCGAAGCCATTCGAATCCTTTATGCTTTCACATCTCATATGAACTTCAAATTATTTCAAATGGATGTCAAGAGTGCTTTCTTGAATGGATTCATTTAAGAAGAAGTGTATGTTCGCCAGCCTCCAAGCTTTGAAGATGCAAAGAATCCTGAGCATGTTTTAAAACTGAAGAAAGCTCTTTATGGATTGAAGTAGGATCCAAGAGCTTGGTATGAGATGATGACCAATTTCTTGATCAGCAAAGGCTATGAAATAGGGAAAGCAGATACAACTCTGTTTATCAGGCGAAGGAAAGAAGATGTGTTGCTAGTCCAAATATACGTTGATGATATTATATTTGGAGCAACTAATGAGAAGCTGTGCAAGGAATTTAGCAAGCAGATGAAGAGCGAGTTCCAAATTTCTATGATGGGAGAGCTCAATTTCTTTCTTGGTCTTCAAATCAAGCAAATCGAGGATGGAATTTTCATAAGCCAATCCAAGTATACAAGAGAAGTCTTGAAGAAATTCGACATGGAACATTTGAAGCCAATGTCCACTCCTATGGCCACAAATACTATCTTAAGTAAAGATGAAGCTGGTAAACCAGTAGACATCAAATTCTATAGAGGAATTATCGGTTTTCTTCTTTATCTCACTACTAGTAGGCCAGACATACAGTATGCTATGTGCTACTATGCTCGGTACTAGGTTGATCCTAGAGAATCTCATCTTGCAGTTGTAAAGAGGATTCTCAGGTACTTACAAAGCTCAATTGAAGTAAGTCTGTGGTATCCTAGTAGTTCGGATTTCACTCCTAGGGGATTTACAAATGATAATTATGGAAGAGACAAACTCGACAAGAAGAGTACAACAAGAGGATGTCATTTCCTTGGAGAGTGTCTTATCTCATGGTACAGTAAGAAGCAAACTTCCATCACGTTGAGTACAACTGAAGCTAAGTACATGGTAGCAGGAATTTCGTAGCACAATTGCTTTAGATAAAGCAGCAACTGGAAGATTATGGCATCAAGTCTAGTTGTCTCGAAGTTATGTGTGATAACAAGAGTGCAATTGACTTATCTAAGAATCCAGTTTAGCATGGAAGAATGACACATGTCAAAATTAGGCATCATTTTATTAGAGATCATGTGCTATGAGGAGATGTCAAGCTGGAATATGTTCCATAAGAGGAACAACGTGCTGATATCTTCACCAAGCCATTGCCAAAGGAACAATTTTGTGTACCAAGGCAATTAATTGGTATGGAAAATCCACGATAAAGAAGAAATATAAAAATCTCAAAAATTTGGCTAAGTGTTGGAGATCAAGCATGAGATGACACCTGGATTAACAGCGTCTAGTTTTCAAAGAAACAGTGTCAGTTACTATTTGCGGTTAAATTTCAAATCTATGTTTTCAAAATAAGCATGCTTAAAGTGGAACCGTTTTCTTCTAAACTCACCATTTTACTAAGGTGGTTCATTATATGTCAATCACAATGTTCATTTTCAATCAAAAGCTGAGATCGTGACACGTATCAGTGAGCTGGAATCGTTTATAAAAGTTGAACAGTTGGAGGAAATGGGTCACTTGCATTTTGCTAATTTGAATCTTCAGAGCTTTCTAACCCTAATTTCTTCTACTTTGAATCTTTTTTCAAACCTCCGAAATGGTGAAAACCAAAACCACTATCAGAATCACGGCTACCACTCCATTGAAGATTATCGTCAACACTCAAGGCAAGACAGAGAAGATAACCTTTGACAAAGGAACTCGCCTTGAAAAACTTGAATGGGAAGATAACTTAGACTTCGATCTAGTTTATGAGGTTATCTATGAAGGGCTGTTACTAAACGAGACCATGCATTGGGTCATCAAGCAATAGCATCTTAGTTCATTTCTGAAGATGGAGGGTCCAGCTATCTCAGGACTCATTAGGGTTTTCTACACTCACTTATACACCATTGAGGGCCGTAGTGATGTTTTGCTGATGTATTTTGGGGGCAAATTCATCCTTATTTTCTCCAGGCTGTTTGCGAGCATTCTCAATATGACTCACTCAGGCACTCAGCTTTGCAAATCTGGCAACGAAGACGCCATCATCATTCTTGAAGATTGGGAACTCCTAGCAAACTATGTATGAGGGGAGATTACTGCCAGTGAAAAGGATAATCGAAATGTCTCACTTCAGCAAACTAGCTTATAATCAGATCCATGCTAGGTACTCTAAGGCACAACACAAGTGTAAGTTAAAGTACATACCTATAGTATTGCCTGTGGACATTAGCAAGGAGGATGAGGATCAGTTTATGTGGACTATGAGGAAGAGGATAACTCCGATGATGTCCCCATTTCTAGCATACTGGAGAAGATCCCTACCTCCTCCTTCACAGCTCAGAAGGCTGCTTCCTCTAAGGCCAAGGGGAAGAGTCCAACCAAGTCCAATGAAGCTCCTATTTAGCCTCAGCGAAGGAAGATGATAGCCAAAACCAGCACTCAAAGGGAAGCGGAGGCTAAGCAGCAAGCTAAATAACAAGCTGAGGAGAAAGAGATAGAGGTTGAGGCCAATGAGTCCTTACGCCAAAAGAAGAATAAAATGGTATTCTCAAACAATAGTGATGAGTAAGGCAAGGCCAAGAAATCTAAAGAAGAGGACCAGGATGTGTCCAGCACTGCTGAGAACATTCAAGGAGTTTTTGCCAAATTAAAGGGCACTCAGTGAAAGCTTTCTGCTACCGCAATGCCTCTGCAGAAACATGTGCAGGTGGTAAGTAGTGAGGAGGATGCTGGAGAACCCATTATTCAGATCTCTGAGGAGTTCGATCCTTAGGATGCCAGCATCCCCATTCCCCAGTTCACTCATGTTGAGGAATTTGCTCCTCAGCATGGGTAACCTCAAGCTGATCCATCTTTGGATCAAACAGCCAACCTAGAGGTTTCCAAAATTCCTACCCCTCCTTCTTCTCCTATAAATTCTTCACAACCACCTATTGTAAATCCTTCTATTCACTCAGGTTCTACTCCTGTAGATCTTGAAACATAAAAACCTACCTCTCCCTCTTCTTTTAACAATGTAAATTCTCCACTTCATATCTCTTCACCTACTAGCTCCCAAGATGCTTTTCCTTCTCCAATACATAATTCTCCTATCCCATATCCTGTACATTCTCAACAGCCAACCATTTCTTCAAGAGCAATTGTATCTTCTATTCCACTCAAACCAAAATTCTCAATTGTACATGTCTCTAAACCTACCTCTTCTTCAAACCCATCCTCAACCCCCTTAACTCCTCTGGTTATGGAAGTTCCTAATGCTGAGAACTCCGCTCAGCAAGAAACAGCAAGTGGTCAGAATGCTGAGGCAAATTTTAAAGCCAGTGATGCACTTGAACCTAGTAGCAATATACATCTTTCCTAGCACAGATTCGTGAGTTAGCTAGAAAGCAATTTCCTACACTCAGGACTGTTGAGTTAGATGGAGCAGTAGGAAAAATGCTACTTGGTCAGGAATTGACGGACTTATCATCCAGGCCTAAGGAAAGTTTTCTTGAATTCGAACAACACACAAGCATACCTAGAGGCTCTCTATACTTCGAGGAGTTTGAGAGAATCTAAGGAAGTTTGTTGGTTATTCGAAATCATTTGGCGAAAGAGAGTGCCAAAAGCCTGGTAGATAAGATGGTGAATGGGTTAATGGACTCTGCAACCTAGCTTGGGGCAACCACTGCATCTATCCCCATGTCTGCTGTGATAGCAAATGCTATCATAGGAAAGATAAAGGGTAGTGTAGACGTTGCTAATGAGCAGCTGAGTCTCTTGAGTACCAATATGGCTACTCAAGTGACATAGATCCATGAGCTCGGTAAGGAGCAGGCCAAAATAAAGAGGCTAACCAATCATAAGATCTAGGAAGTCTCAAAGGAGGTAGCATCTACTAAGGATGTGAACCACAACATAGAGAAGTTGGTGGAATCTGAGTCCCGATTCTTGCTTGTTCATGATAATAAGCAGGATGAAGTCCTCAAGCTCCTCAAGGATATTTCAAGGAAGCTGGATAAGGCCCCTATTATTGATCTTGATCTCCTCCATGAAAAGATGAATAATATTCAGCAGGAGGTTAGTGATCACATCAGAGAAAGTCTCTTCTTCACAGAAATTTCTAGTATCTACGATGGGAAAAATCTTTCCAGACATGCCTATTCCTAGTGCGCCTCCAACTAAATCCCTCTACCCTAAGACCGGAATGTCACTCTACAAGAAGATGAATGCTGTTAAGTCTAAAGTGGAAGACCTGACGAAGAAGGTGGAAACACTACTCAAAATGGGAGAGTTGGATGGAAAAGACATCGATTACACTTCTAAGAGTATAGAATCATTTGGTCCCTAGCTACTTGACATTGAGGCTTAGCTAAAGATTGCACTGACTGCAACTGACTTCCTGGTCTTCTTTAGTGTTTTCAACAATTTGCCAGTTAAGGCTTCGACGAGATAGCTCATCTCTCACGCTGCTATCATCTTCTTCTTAGTGAGCTCAATGACCAAGACTTCCTTTCAACAAAAGGCAAGGAGAAATTGGAGCAAGAGATTTCCCCAGCAATTATTGGCCAGCAAGAGAGCTTCCAAGATGCACTCGACACCTTCAATATCTGTCTTGATCAAATTGTTCAAGTTCAGATAGCAAAGGGGGAGAAGGTAGCTGAAGATGCGCTCAGAATGACAAATCTAAACAAGGGATCTCTTCCAAGGTATTCTCATCCGATGCATCCATCTAACAAGAACAAGAATCCAGGATCTTCCTCTTTTGCACATAAAAGATAGATTAAGGTAGCTGAAGATACACTCAGAATGCCAAATCTAAACAAGGTATCTCGTCCAAGGCATTCTCATCCGATGCATCCATCCAACAAGAACAAGAATCCAAGATCTTCCTCTTCCGCGCACAAAAGATAGATTAGGCCATGTTCCAAGAGATATAGAACTTGTAATAGGACCTCATTGTAATCTTAGCTTAGGATGTATTTTATGTACTCACTAAGTTATTTTTTTGAAATTAAGAAAAATACAAGTCCATATCTCAAGTCAAGATCTTCTTAACATTCTATATTGTGTATGTTTTATGCTGTGCATCTAACCATGTGATACAGGAAAACATATTAGAGACCAACCTTTTGAAGATAATCTGAAGTAAGATGAAGTCCCAAATCAAGAAGATATCCTCTAAGTATGGGGGAGCTGAGCTACTTGTAGAAGACTCACTTAGTATGGGGGAGCTCAAGTTGACTAAGGAAAGTCACTTAAGACAAGGGAAGTCTTACATCGCTTTTATGTATTTTGTAATCTCTAAACTATTTATTCAATTAACTTCTTCTACTACCTAGTTTACTAACTATCCAAAATGGGGGAGATTGCAGAACCCAAGTTAATAGTACTTCATGGTACTGAGTTCCTGCTTTTGTTTAATTAAAAGCACGTTCTTAATTGACACGTAGAGATTTAATGACACATGTGCTACTAACGTTATCTATGATGGAATGGAATATTCTCTTAATGCATTTCAAGGTGAAATGTGCTGAAATTAAGAAAGATTCCTGTGGCCCTCACAACGTAAAAAATGTCAGCACGGCTATCAGAGATTCCTCGCTACAGTCCAAGTAAAAGGAATTTTTATTATGTGCCGCGTCTCAAGTGTCTCCACGCGATTCTACCAACGTCAGCAAGGTCATCCAACTGGAAGACTCCACGTTGAATATAGTGCACCTCTATCAAATCCAGATTCCTTGAAGATAAATGATAATTTGTTAACGAAATTTTATCATGCCTCAATGTTCAAATTTCTATCTCTAAACGTCCTGAAATTTGTCTCTAACGGGAAGATTCAAAAGATTAAAGAGATGAGAAATTGAAGATCAGCGATCTCGTAAAGTTTGCAACGACTACTTGTCAGAGCTTCAAAGTATAAATAGAAGACTAAAGTAGATGTTCAAACTCGGTGAATCACCTTGAATTTCTTAAGAGAAAAAACTCAATTTTCTACTACTTCTAAAGAAATTCCTCAGTAAGAAATCAGCAAACATTAATAGCTTTATCTGTTTATAATAGAGAGAAACTTAGATTAACATTGTAAGGATTCAACATCTTTATAAGTTGAATTCAGTTCGCTTTATTGTTTAAAATCCAACTGTCAGTTTAAGAAAGGTACTCAAATTGAGTTGAGCTATAGTTAGAAAGGAAGGTACTTTTTGTAATCGTGTCTACCTGCTGTAAAGGCTTCTTCACCTATTGAAGGAATGAATCACGAGTGGATTAAAGCTTGAAGATGGTATCCGGGGACTGGAGGTAGGCTAGGGGCTGAACCAGGATAAAATTTTAGGTGTAATCATTCTAACTCTAAGCGATCAGCTTTATCAGTGATATGCTCATTCATCTCTCTTTCACTCACTTTCTTGCTTGTTATCCAATCTACACTGAGTAGTCTTACTCAGCTAAGGATTGAAGATAAACTGTACTAGCAGAGCTGAGCAGTTTATACATTTTTATATTGCACTCAACACGCATACTTAGCACGCATATAAAAACAGAACTTGGTGAATAAATTAGAAAAAGTTTAAAAGTAACCAAGATAATGCATTCACCCCCCTCTGCTATAGTTATTAGCCTATTTACGGACCAACAACTTCATGAAGAAGGATGGGAACATCAACAGGAAGAAGTTTCTCGGTAAAATCAAGTCAACTCACCACCGGCGTGGAGTTGAGAAAGGACCCAAGAAGGAACACAACAAAGACATCATGTGCTTTGGCTATGGAGAGAAAGGCCAAATCTAATCTAGCTATCCTTAGGCAAAGAAGGATAGATTCAAGAAGAGGTTCAATAAAAAGAATGAGGCACTTGTTGCCACCTGGAGCGATTCAGAAGAATCCTCGTCATCTGATGAGGAAGCAACTGATTCCGCCAACCTCTATCTTATGGCCATCGAGAATCGAAGGGGTGAAGGCTCAGCATCTACCTTTGGTAAAGATCAGTCCGCTACTGACTCTGAAGCGGAGGGTAATAAGGGAAAAGCTCCTGAAGTTGAGATACATTTTGAAATTCTCTTATCTATGGAAGAATTTACCCAGGCACTCTTTTATGTTATGAAACTGCCTAATAAATCGATGAAGTACATCAAAGAGCTAGTGAGGGGAAGTGAAGATTTTGAAGACACTGTTGCTTTTTCCTTATCTCTTGATATTCGCTTTCTTCAAGAAAAAGCTGATTATTAAGACTGTTCAAACAACAAGCTCACCAAGCAATTAGATGAGTTGATTGTTGAGGTAACAACTTCGAAGAAGAAGCAAGATCCTCCTCCAGCTAAGAGTTAACATCCAAGTAACCGAACTTGCAATTCTATGAGGAAGAATTCCTCTAAAAAGAAGAAAGTAAGCCAGCCCAAAGCAAAAAGGACATGTGGTTTTGGCGGAAAAGCTGGACATGACACAGTAATGTGTAGGCATTGTTCGCCAGTTTTCTACTAATAAGTTTAATAGTTTATTTGCAAGATTCGGCTATATATCAACATTGCCAAAAACTTGTTCACATAAAATATAGGTGTTGTCAATACCCCTTATCAAAATAGAAAAATGATGATAACTGCAAGTATACAATTGCGATGTAGTTTTAAAAGATATCGATCCCACAGGGAAGGACCAGTTCTAAAGATCAACAAGGAAGATAAAATAAAGAAAATAAAATAAATTTGATATTTTGGGTAGGAGGGTTAGAAAGAAGAATGAGTAAATATAAGTATGAAAGATTAGAGAATCTAAATATATAGATTTTCCCTACGAAATAAGGATAGCAGAGAAAGCATGCAAGTTCAACAAATATGTTACGATTCACTAAACTAATCTAACAGACTCGGTTCTAAATACTCAGATGTTCAATTATT
>CATIWQ010363964.1:0-18311 GCA_949673415.1 Euphorbia schlechtendalii
TACTAAATATTCTCGTTTTAACTAATTCACGATTTTTAAGATAACAATTAACCGAATGAGGTGATTTACTAATTTACCTTTCATAAATGTCATACTTTATTTTCAAGACTTCATTAATATGTTCAAATATTGATTGCTATAGTTTTCTCATCTTATTATTGGAGATTAAATTATGGTTACTTGAAAGTTGAACAAATTAATAGGGGTAGGAATGGAAAACTTAGAGAAAAGTAGATTGAAAATACAAAATGACAATAAAAAAGAGACATCAAAATCTATCTAAAACAATAATATTTAGTAGATGGAGGGAGTAGTAATTAACTATTATTTAAATATTTTTATATTAAAATAGCTTCTTTTAGTTACCAACTAATGTCATGGGATCTAAAAAGGGATGACTTGCAAGACGATAATGACGTTAGAAGGTTAAGTTGGGTATGACGGCGTAGCCGCTCTGATGCCTAAGTTAGTCCGAGGCATGAAGAAATGAAAAATGTAGAATGATATATTAGAATTAGTTACCTTTCATGGGGAAATATCTCTTTATATAGGGAAGGGTGGCTACTTGGCCCTTTTTAGGGCTGATACATAGCTCTCTCAAAGATAGTCATGTGTCGCTTGCCTTTAGGGTTACTACTTTTGGACCTTTCTTAGGCTAATTGAGCCTATATGAGGTTGGATTGTAATATGCCTTGTTATCATATGTCCCCCCAAGTTGGTCAACGTCTTTTAAGGCTCACTCTACTTTTCGGGGTGGTTTGTATTTTCTAAAAACGGAGCGCGCGCTTCGATCTTTGCTTTTGGATGAGGAAATCATGCTTGGATTTTAAAGGGCAGAGACATATACATGGGTAGATTCGACCGAGTGTATTTGTTCCTGAAGATGGCCCCCAGCTAATACCGAGCTCCTTTAAGGCTCGGAGTTGCGATTTCAATTGGCTCTGAAGTGTTTTGGAAGTGACGGCTGAGGTTAGATACTTGTTTTCTTGACTCGTTGACTCCCTCTTTACCTCGCTTCTGGCGAGGTGGCTGACCATATGTCATTTTGCTTGTGAATAGTGCTACCCTTCCGCCAGGCCTAGTAAGACCTCCCTTAACGATCAGTGCGAGCTCTAATAGTTGGGTTGGGTTGAAGTTGGGTCACACACGTGACACTTGGGATGCTAGCGTGTTTGTTACCGCTTCCATTAATATTTTAAAATTTTAAATTCCTGCTCAAAGCTTTTCCTATAAAAGGGGGAATTCTTTTCTTATTCACAATTTATGGTCTTTTTCAATCCTCTCATATGCTCAAAGGCAATTTCAAACATTTTCCTTTTTCTCCGTTTGTCTATTTTTTCGATATGATATTAGTTGTTTCTCTTAATTATGGGTGGTTTTGTTATTTCTTCGTCTTCTTCCTCTGAATCTACCGGCAACGAGATTTCCTCTTCCACCTCCATAAGATTCATCCGTCTGATATCTGTCGTTCCCTTGTATCCTATCGTGATGAGGAAGCCATCGGTACTTCCTCTTGTTTTAATGAGATCCCATAATCTTCCAACGCTCAAGTAGTTGAGAGATCAAAGCTCTGCTTCTTCCTCGATGCCTAAGTTAGTTCAAGAAATGAAGAATATAGAATGATATATTAGAATTAGTTAAGCCCTGTTCTCTTTAACTTCTGAAAGCTAAAGTGAACTGAACTTAACTTATTTCAATATAAATTTATAACTACACATAGCTGAACTTAACTGAACTTAACAAAACTTAATTTAATTGAAGTTAATTGAATTATAGTTGTTAATTGAATTATAGTTGAAGAGAACATGACCTTACCTTTCATGGGGAATTGTGCTTTTATATATGGGAAGTGTGTCTACTTTACCCTTTTTGAGGCTGACACATGACTCTCTCAAAGGTAGACATGTACCTTTTGCCTTAAGAGTTACTGTTTATGGGCATTGCTTAGACTAACTAGGTCGGGCGTATATGAGGTTGGACTATAATATGTCTTGTTATCTCTTTTATAGGAATATATAATATCTCTCGTTAAAACATGAGCAAATTAGAGAAAAATTATGAAAAAGACATTAGTAATTTTAATTGATAGCAAGATTAATGCAAAGGTTATATAAATTAGTAAAAGAAGATGGAGGAAGTAATTGATAATTTCTCATAATATGAAAGAAATTTTATAACATGGTTTTGAAAACCGGTCCGGACCGGTTAGTTGAATCGGGGATTCGACCGAAATCGATGACTGATCCAGTCGATTTTCAATGTATCCTAAATCAAGTTAAAAATCTGTAAATGATCGGTTGAACTGATCGATTAGATCGAAAACTAACCGGTTCAACCTAATTAGAAAAAAATATTGGTTTAAGCATGATTTTTGGAATAAAATTTTCAAAAGTATGAAAGTTGAGCGAATTGTTTATAAATATATCAATTTACCCTTTTTTTGAGAGATTTTTTTACTATAATAATACATATTCATAAATAGTTGAGGTATCAATTAAATTGCATATTTGATTCCCGATCGAAATATTTGATGAATTGAATTTAATATATTGTTTTCTATAAATATTAGATTACCATAATGACACAAATCCATAAGTAATTAAGAGGTTGATTTCGTTTCAAACTATTTAAGGTTATATTATATACTTTTTAGATTTTTGAAATAAATCAAATATTGGTTTCTAGTTTTATCCAAGTAGTAAATAAATATGAGATATGTTCATCTTTATATTAATTTGTTTATAACTGTGTATTTATTATTTATTAATCTAATTTATATAATATAATTTTATTTGAAATGATTTAACCTTAATTTAAAGTTAGTGATCCTCCTCTCCTTATACTAGATTTAATTTAGTTTTTTATTTGAAGTATGAAACGAAAATTATTGCACATCAACATAAAATTTAGTAATATTTATTTGTGAATTATAACTTATGTTACATGTTTGATATCTAAAATATTAAACATAATAGTATTTTAACATGTTTTAAAAATTCTAGTTTATCATCGATATAATCCAATTGAACTTTAAATCCATGATCCATTCTCTTCACCGATTCAATTACCAGTTCGGGCATGAAAACCATGCTTTATATACATGAATAGAAACATTAAATTGAATTCGAATAATTGTTTCATGTTACGTACTAGTCGATCGAGTTAATCAACTGAGTTCTATGTATTTTTTAAATTTTTTATTGTTTAATGTGAATTTATTGAATACTATCCAAGCTAAAACAATGTGAATACTACAAGTTATAAATTTTGTAATATCAAGTACTTTCAAATTAAACCTTTAAACAATTTTATACTTGTACAAGTTTCAAGTAAGCAGGACTTTGGAAAGTAGGCTAAAACAATAGCCTAATTTTTTTTTTTAATTTTCAAATTTAAGTTCATAATATTTTTTGTTGAACTTCTTAACCTGAAATCGAATTTATCACTCTTGAAATCACATGGTGAGATGACGGAGTTTTATCTGTGTTAATTTTTTTTTTGTTTATAATATAAGCACATATATTTTAGCTGAAAAAAAATCGTAGACAAAAATTTGAACGGCATATTCAATTAATTTAGACTAAATATCCATTTTTTCCGTATCAATGAGGTTCAACCTTTTGGTATATTACCGGTATGATTTTAATTGTTTGAACCACCTGAACGTTTGGTTACATTGATCTAATTGTCTTTTTTGTTAAAATGTCCCTTTTCGTCCTATACTATCTACATAAGCTAATGTCCTTTGATCACTTTTGAAATATTTAAATGGTCTAAATAGTTAAATGTTATATCAACGAGTAAATAAATAAGGCCTAATACATAATTCACCCTCAAACTTTG
Source organism: Euphorbia schlechtendalii (assembly GCA_949673415.1). Lineage (NCBI taxonomy): Eukaryota > Viridiplantae > Streptophyta > Magnoliopsida > Malpighiales > Euphorbiaceae > Euphorbia > Euphorbia schlechtendalii. Next base: position 3,844 of record CATIWQ010363964.1, read on the forward strand.
GTTGATTTGCTTATTGGATCCCTGAACTTTACAAAGGTCTTCGTGATTATCTCAATTTGTAAAAGTGCATCAGTTTGATCATTTCAACATAAAAAATTCAACAGTTTGCCAATGAACGTCATATGAGTTTTTTGTTGGTTTAACTTTTCAAAGATTTCATTTCTTTTTCTCCAACATATGATGTCGAGTGGCAAACTAATGAATTTTGTAAGCTAAAGGGGTAAGCTGATACACTTTTACAAATTGAAAGGTAATGAGAACCTTTTCGAAGTTTAAGGAGACAATAAGCTATTTAAGTTAAGCTCCTGGAACTAAAAAAATGTATTTGGCCGATAAATAACGATTGCATAGTAAAAGGAGAAAAATATAACAAATTACATGATACCATATTTCTTACAAATATGTAATATTTATATGTTTCGATGTAACAACAAGTTATTATTTGTAATAAGTAGTTTGGTTGGTTGGTTAATTGGTCATATTTTATCCATGAAACGGGTTGAATAAAATAAAACTACAAGGAAGTCTATTAAATCTATTGTACATTTTGGATCTGATAAGTACCTTAAATAGGTTGGTAAGAAGTACTTTGAATGGGATATTGATATCTCCTTTAAATGAGTTAGATTGATAGTAATATGGATACATCAAAATAATTCTAGATCTAATGCACCTTTTCGATCTAATAGTAATAGGTACTTTGCTGCTGTAAAAATGAGAACTTTGATGACCCAAATCTTGAGTATTCTCTTATTGATTACTTGTTTCTACTCTTTAGTTTTGTCATTGGTACTGACCATTGAGTATTGGCTTCATGTCATAATTAGACATGTTCAAGTGACCCGTGATCCTTTAGGTCTGCCCAAACCCGATATCCATGGATCATTGATACATATATGAATATAAGCATGACATGTTCCAGGCCAGCCAAAACCCGAGCATATAATGGATTGGTCTTGATTTTTAATAATAATAATAATAATAATAATAATAATAATAATAATATATATATATATATATATATATATATATATATATATATATATATATATATATATATATATATATATAGACACACACTATTATTTTCTAAAAAATATATATTAACCGTAGATAAGGAATTTTGTAACAGGTTATTGGTTAAAGGCTCTCTTTGTTTTAGCCTTCCCTCGTACAGTTTCGGTTTCGGTTATGTGCTCAATTTTTTTTTTTTTTTGAGAATTAGGAACATTTTAAATTTTTGAGATACCTGGAACTCGAACTCAGGATCCTCAGCTTCTTTCTCCACTTTGGAAGGAAGCTGTGACCAGTAGAACAAGTCTAGTGGTTGTTATGTGCTCAATTTAATCCATTTTTCATCAAATATATATATATATATATATATATATATATATATATATATATATATGTGTGTGTAATATTAATTTATAAAAAATTAAAAATGTGTATAATTAAATTTTTATTGATGAAATAATTAGGCCGAGTTTGAGAATGAAGTTCTAAATCAAGACCCGACCTAACACAATCCAAAGTATTCTGTTCATACGAGCTGGGTTGGACATGGATAAAGCAACATTTTTATTGATGCGACCAAATTCGACCTAAACCCAACCCAACCCAACCCGTCCATTGAACAAGTCTAGTCACAATAAGTCAATGCTACTCTTTTTTTTTTTTTTAAGGATGTGTCCGCTTCCTTTTGTATTAGATTTGTGAAAATATAATATTTTATGTGATTGGTATTTTTTTTCTTGAAAAGTGAATTTAATCGGAATATAGTAATTTTGACTCACATCGTGATAATACTATTGACTACGTTAAACTTCCATTTCAATAGCGCTAATTCAAAGATTCCTAATTAACTGACAAAAAATACCAATTTTACAGCTCCCATGTGCATGGTTAAATATGAAAAATTAGAGAATAAATGAAAGAAAAAGTAAGGTAAACAAAAAGAAGATAATTAAATAATAAAAAAACAGTGATTATCCGAATACTTGTAATTGCCGAGTCAGTAGCTAGTATAACGGAGATCTAGTTGACTTATCGATCAGAATATCTATGGCCATATCATCTCATTAAAGCAAAATTATTGTGTTCATATACTGATTTATCTCTAATTTTTAAGTATATTAAAGGACAATGACCATTACAAATTAATGTCTACAAAATCAAATGGATTTTTTGGAAACAAAAGAAATATTTTTTTATTCCAATTCATTTTCACAGCAAAAGTCAACATATGCTAAACAATATAGACAAGTTTTAAAAATTTCAGAATTATACAAAAACTGAATTCTCCAGGAGAAAGAAGATAGCAATTTTCCTCTGCGTCTTTATCAGGTATTGTAATTTGACTTATTTTTCATGGCTGGATTCGGAAATTGTTTCTTTCTGGGCAATTTATTTATTCATTTGATAGATATATTTATAACTAATTGGATAAGGATATAAAACTACAATTAAGGAAAAATAAACTTGGAAAACAGTAAGTGAGTTGGCATAGAATAGTGATAGGAAACATCATCCAGTATCATCTATAAATAGGATGTTAGTTTAGAGCATAAATATTAAAATTAAAGACGAAAATGGCGCAGGGAAAAATTAGTATTGAAAGCATGGCAGAAGAAAGAGGGGAAATTAGGCCAACAAAGATGAACAAATATGCAGTTGCTTGTTCAATTGTTGCTTCTATGATCTCCATTATTTTTGGCTATGGTACTCTCCTCTTTTCCTTCTATCTCTTCTTCCTTTTATTTTATGTAACACCGAAACGAAAATTATAATAAAAAGTGATGCTGACCAGTTTATTTTTCCGAACAAGGAAACAAAACATATGGTTCAGTTCGAAACGTTTCTAGTGATATGTCAGTTCCGCTTATCACACAATATTATAGTCTCTTTCGATTTTTACAATAAGTCGTACAAACAAAATTTGGCAAAATTTAATATGAAAATATTTGTTGAATAATATTTTTTTTTATGTATTTTTAATTGTAGATACGGGTGTAATGAGCGGAGCCTTGATATTTATAGAAGAAGACCTCAAAATCCACGATACTCAAGTGGAAGTACTCGCCGGAATCTTGAATATATGTGCTTTAGTCGGATCCCTTATGGCCGGCAGAACTTCCGATTACATTGGCCGGAGATATACAATAGTTATAGCCTGTGTCATCTTCATGCTCGGATCAGTCCTAATGGGATACGGTCCAAATTACGGCATACTAATGGCCGGAAGATGCACTGCCGGAATAGGCGTCGGATTTGCACTGATGATAGCCCCGGTTTACTCGGCCGAAATATCATCCCCATCATCGCGCGGTTTCCTAACCTCTCTCCCAGAAATCGGTATAGCTATCGGAATCTTACTCGGGTACATCTCGAACGTAGTCTTCGGAAAACTCGCACTAAAACTCGGGTGGCGATTGATGGTGGGAATCGCGGCGGTCCCTTCGGTAGTCTTGGCTTTCGGCGTTCTACAAATGCCGGAATCTCCCCGGTGGTTGATCATGCAAGGCCGGCTAGGCGAGGCTAAACAAGTACTTTTACGCGTGTCGAACTCTAAAGAAGAAGCCAACCAACGTTTCAGGGACATAAAGTCGGTGGCCGGGTTTCTAGACAACAACGAAAACGAGGAGAGAGTGACACCTGGCAAGAACTCGAAAGGAAAAGGGGTTTGGAAAGAACTTTTAGTCCACCCGACTCCCGCCGTTCGATGGATTCTAATCGCGGCCCTCGGAATCCATTTTTTCGAACACGCGGTCGGTATCGAAGCCGTGGTACTCTATAGTCCACGGATATTCAAAAAAGCCGGAGTCAAAGGAAAGCACAAATTACTACTCGCGACGGTTGGGGTCGGGTTGACGAAATTCGTGTTCATAAGCACTGCGACGATGTTGCTAGACAAAGTCGGGAGGCGGAAACTGTTGTTGATAAGCACAACGGGAATTATAGTATTTTTAACGATGTTGGGAACATGTTTGACGATCGTCGAGTATCATACAGGCGGGAAGCTGGAGTGGGCCCTAGGGTTAAGCATCGCGTCGACGTATATGTTTGTGGCGTTGTATAATATTGGGTTGGCGCCCGTGACGTGGGTTTATAGTTCGGAGATATTTCCGTTAAGGTTGAGAGCACAAGGGTATAGTTTGGGTGTGGCCGTGAATAGGCTAATGAATGCTACAATTTCAATGACATTTTTGTCATTGTATAAGGCAATTACTATAGGGGGAGCATTTTTTATGTTTGCCGGTATTTCGGTGGTGGCTTGGTTTTTCTTTTACTTTTTCTTCCCTGAAACTAAAGGGAAGACTTTGGAAGAAATGGAGGAGCTTTTTAGTAAAGGGATTTTGGGGCAGTTCTCGCGGGATTCTGGGCCTACAAACAACAACAGCAACAACAATAATCTAGGTAGCTAGTTAGATATTTTCATTTCCTTTGTACAATTAATGGTATTTTCATTGGTGAAATCATAGATGTGTTTCAACTTCATGTTTGATTTCCTAAATTATAATTACTTCTGCTCTCTAATATCTTTATTTGGGATATTTGTTGCTCGTGTCAAACGCATACCATAGTCATTAAGTACTTATTTTCCGGGATTAAAAACTCATTTGAAAAAAGTAACAAATATCCGTTAGCAGAAAATAAAATATTAAAAGTAATTTTCTCAATATATACAATCAACAAATTATGTTCACTGTTTCTTTGCATATTTGTTTTTTTTTTTTTTTAGAAAGTAGGAACTTGATTTTTGAGAAACCTGGCTCGAACCCAGGATCCCAGCTTCTTTGTATATTTGTTTGATTGGTGAGAGCAACAGAAATTTACTTTAGCAACGGAACTTTTGTTTAATTCTGTCTGTATATATTTTTGATAAAATTATCCATTTTCGGGAAGCCTAACAGACCTCATCATCCATTGAATCTGCCCCTCAGTAGTTGTATTTTTTATATCATATATAGGAGTATGTTTACATAAAATTTATTTTTAAAATACTTTTGGTTAGTTTAACGTATGTATAATGTATTTATGGTATTATATGATAAATATTTACGTTATTGTAATATATTTTGCAATTCAGCATGCATACTCCATTGAACCAAGAAAAAGACACTCACTCCACTTACTCCATAATCACTTTTATTTATTTTTTTAATTTAACTTTTTTAATATTCCTTGATAAATATAAATTTATCGGTGCATTTTTATTACTATTTTTATTTACTCTTATGTTAGTTACAAGAGATATAAGAGTATTATGTATTGATGAAAAGATCAAATGACTAATGAGGGATTTTAAGGAATATATTTAACCTGATGTTTCAAGATCGCGAAGAACTAATATCAATATTAGTTTTTATTACTGTTGGATAGAAATAAAAATGGGGCATAGCCAAGTGGTAAGGCAACGGGTTTTGGTCCCACTATTCGGAGGTTCAAATCCTTCCGTAAGTTGTTGTTTCTAGCTTTTTGAAACAGTGGAAATCAAAGACTTGGAAAAAAGATGTGAAAAAGTAGAAAGAAATATGAATTAGGCTTGGAAAACAATCATATGCCTAGCGCGTATCTTGTTTGTTCAACCAAATTTATTTGCCCATTTTCTTCCTAATTTGTGTTCTGTTTAGGCATAAAAAAACTAAAAAATAGCATTTGTTACGGATCCTCAAACTTATGCTGAACATTCACTTAGATAATTGCAAACCTGACATTCTATTTTTTCAGACCAAAATGAGAGATTTGATAACAGATTAAAGAAAATGTAAACAGAAATTGTTCAAGATGAAAAAATAAGGTAAAATTAACATTCTTATTGAATTATTTTGTTTTGTTGTCAATGTAAGAAAATGTGAGTTTGAAAATGTACAAATACCAAGAGTTGGAACAGAATACCGCCCACAAGAGATAAATAAAACATAGTAGTCACATATATAAAAGAAAAATTCCAATCACTCGTTTCATATTGCATTTAATCTTTTTTTCAATTATGACTAATGCTAATATTAAACTAATACCATGAGATTATGCCAAAAAAAAATTGCAGACTAGCAATAGAAAGTAATTATAAAGTAGAGCACTTTGATACACAAGGAACTTTCCTCCAAAAAACAAATAGGATAACATTTGATTCTACTGGGCTAAATATGCATTGGGGAAACCCAAATGTAAAATTTCTATTTAAATTTACAGAGGGAAAAAGGAATCAGATCAAAATTTTTTATCACTGTGACAAATAAAACATATGCTTGTGTAAAGATTACAAATGATAGTGCAGATAGATTGAATTAAAAGCGTAGTTAGTTTGATTTCCTTCCATTTGAAGCACCACCTCTCCCAACTTGAACCAGACTTTTACTTAATTCTCGAGCATTCTGATACACCACACGCAACGATCGTTAGATTCTCGCTTTGTTTTAAACTCTCAGATCTACTGTGTAATAAAATCGACTTCTCATAACACACGTTATAGTTATAGTAAATTGACGTCCAGAAATGTAAATAGCAAACTAACACGACTCTGTTTTGGCCAAAATATTTATAACTTGATATCCTAATTTCATGTTTGGTCTAGTCAGTAATGACTTTGATACTCTTTCTAATATAAATTTATAACATATTTCAGGAGTAGAACAACAACAAACAAGTTCTTTAACCATATGTTTAAAGTTTGATTAAAAATAATTCTCACAGCATAGGTTAGGTAATTCAGTCTCATATCTGTCATGAATTGTTCATAATGAGTTGAGTGACCCTTTTTATGTAACCAAATAGAACATTCAATCATACATCATGATACAAACAAACTTGCAGCTGATTTAAAACAGTGATTAGAAACCTGAGCGAAATTCTACAAAGCAGTGCCCAAATATCATGGTTGCAAGATAATGTTTTAATATTGTCAAAATTGGAATGATTTCAGGAAAGCAAAACCAACCCAAGTGAGCGCTGAAGGATGGTGTCTTAAAGTGTTAGAAATATGGGTTCATGAACAAAGAGATGTCTGTTCCAGAAAGCATTTTTGAAATGGGGGGTAAGCATTTTCCTCTTCAGATGAATGGATAAAGAGAAAAAATGTGAAAAAGGAAGTCTACCATGAACAAAGGAGTCAAAATTAGAATAATTTCGTAAGACTTTTAGTTTGACGAGGAGACGCTTGATCCTCATTGGATTGAGCTGACTAAATGAATGAATTAAGAGAATCTTATTCTTATCTTAGTCAAAGAAATAACAGGCTGATACTAAGTTGTGTAAATATTCAGAGCCAGGGGGTAAAAATGGACAAGGTGATGTTACCGTTGATTTCTTTACAGTTCATGTCTTGTGTTTGACTATGGACAAAGAAGGCAACTAAGACCTTCTAAAACTCTGCAACTCTTGAAACCAAATGAAATTAATTGCAAAAACTCTACCAGTAATAATTCCGAAGCTTCTTTTGTTTACTACAAATATAAATTTTTACGAATAATAAACATCTAGAGAGAAGAGATATATACAATATAATCAATTCATCAAACCGCTAGCAAACTTAAGACTGATGCACTAATTTATATTCTTACGGCGGTATATATGATCAAAACGCTTTAAAGCCCCATCACAAAATCTGTCAAGTTTTGCCTTCAAAATGATATCAAAGCATACTATGTAGAATAAGCATGGTGCTTATTACTTCACCTAATCTACAGTCCCAGACAAAATTCCACTGGTGCTCTGAACCAGTTGTCCTATTAAAGCCTATGAAGCTGCATTACTCCATGTTTTGAATCAGTCTTTGTAGATTCATAAGGGAAATTTTCTATGAACCCTCCATGCGTGGGAGGCATGCGGAAGAGGTTTCGGAAATTAAATTTAAGATGAAGAGAAAATAACCAAGAAATTTACACAACATTGAATGAAGGATCCAAAATAATTATATAGTTAAAGAGAAGTTATAGAGATGGCAAGACAAGCTTGGTGAAAGATTAAAATTGATAAGCCAGTTACACACTGCAACAAGGCGGATTACGATGAAACAATGAAGAGTGGAACCACAATTTTATTGCCTTAAAATGACAACCAGAAGAGAGAGAAACAGGAGACGAAGAAACTATGTCCATGTGTATCAAAGATAGCTAGTAATGTTCAGAAATCAAAGAGTTTAATAAAGCAATCTTAATTTCAGATATGATTTTGACGAAATGTACCAAATCTTGTGATGAGCATCAAAGAAAACAAATGGTAGACAATGTGAGGGAACTTTAACACTGATGTCAAAACAGGTAAATACGTATAGAGGTTATATTGTAAATATCATTATAACAAGGGTAGACAAAAAACGTAGCAAGTAATGTGTGGAGACTAGCTTGCAGGTTTTGAATTAGTATAGAACATAGATATAAAACCTAAAATTTCGATGTAAGTGCTTAGCAGCAATAAACAAGCTAACTTCATTACTTAGGATGAGGCACCATAGTAGTATTGATGGATGAAGATGGAACAACGTTTAAGAGTTGACAAAAGTTATGTGCAGGAATGGACCAAGGAATGAATTTACAAATCAAGAAGCAGGGAATGTTTATGGAGAAAACAATCAAATATAGCATTTTTCCTAGACCTTTTGTTTCCTTTTTTCTTTCAAGAAACAAGTAAATGCATGACTGTATAATAATCTAGAATATTTAATAATGTAAAACCTGGTTTATCATATTAACAAAAATTGTGAAATTAGCTTCTCATGGATTAATTTTTTTCTTTACAGTTGAATAATTAAACAAGGAAGCACCATTTTTTATGAAAAAATGAGATTTAATGAATGTTTAAAAATTCATCTCCAGTAAAGACACTGAAAGAAGGACATGAAGCTGCCCATTTAAATAGCAGCTACAATGGGTGTTACTGAAGTCGTTAAGAAAATTCTTGATGAAATTCCACAATGCATTTAGAATGTGAGGGCAAGGTGCAGCAGCAGCTAAGAACAAACACAAAGTTCATATACTTTTGCTAAAAATGATTGGCTAGGACTAATGGACTACGATAAGAAGACCGCATTCGAACATTAGTACAACCATGAAAATACTATCTTGAAACTTGACCGTGTATTCTATGCAATACCCACTTCAAACATGATATATCATGCCCCACTATCATCTAACACTTAGTTTGGTCAGGTTATCTTTAATGAAGAACAAATAAATCTCCTCAGGATCATCCAATTTTGATCAACATATGAGATCGTGAGCACAAATGCTCGTCCAATAGAACCAAATCTCAAGCAGGCATTCCAGCTTGCAAACTAAAACTAGAGCGAAATAAACATACTACAGAAAAGCATTAAGATTTCAAGACCAAATTAATCTGTTATGGTCCAAAGGTTGAATACATATGAAGAAGGGAGCTTGTTCATGGATTTCCATGATGCAATTGGCACATAAAAAGATCTCATAAGACTTCAACAAGCATCATCAGCACTTATTTACCAGACTTTTCCCGGTAGCTAAATAATAAGAGTTCGAACTTAGCACTTAATTACTAGAATAAAGCAGTAATACGTGCTATATATCAATTGTTTCAGTAAAAAAAAATCATCTTCCGTAGCACTCTAGATAGTATTTACCCATGAATCCTGAATTTTGACTTACATAAATACAAAGTGAGCTAGAGCATGTCAGCACAGATGTCATTCCAAAGTACATTAACTGCAATTAGAAGCAAAGCTACCTACTACCCTAGAACCAACTTATGTATAGTAATAAAAGCCACTTATATTGCGAAAAATTAAAAAAAAAAAAAAAGAAGTGAAGAGGAAAGATAGAATGAAATGCTGACCGTTGATTGAATAGGAAAGGGATCAAGAACAATGGAGCGGACAGACATCTTAGCGATCTCAGATATTGCAGCGTCTCTAATCCCAGGCGCATCGCTAGTTAACTCCTCGTAGGCAGCCTCAAAAGCCTCCTGCCAAAATCGAGGTAATCTGATCAGACGGCTATTCGTGTAAACATCCCACATATGCTTCACAACCTTCTCCCTTTCCTCCATTTCCTAAAATTTTCCTCACCAAAATCAGTCAAGATCTGTATCTACAACCTAGACATGTGAAGCATAAAAACGCAAATGAGACTCACAAGGACATCGAGATCGTCATGGATAGGAACGTCAATATCGTCAGATAGACGGTTGAGATCACGAGCGGACCAGCGGAGAGTGACGGCGCCGGTGAACATAGACCAAAAAGCCAAAAGCAGAATGGCAGCTAAAGCCCAGAATTTGTAACGGCCTTTCCCAAAAAGACTGTAATCTGTGGTTTCCTTTTTGGCATTGTTTAGAGAAGTAGCAACAGTTGCAGAGGTGGCCGCCGTCGAAGTAGGGAGAGAATCATCCTCCTTCATATCGGCCGAACTTAAAAGTAATTTTTGTAGAAGAATGTGAAGTTTGATGCTATTGAATGCGGGATTGATTTGGGGATTGATTTTGTGTTTCCAGCAAAAGAAAAAGAAGCTAAACGGCAAAGATTAGATTATTGTACTATTTACGTGGCCCACCTTTTTATTTGTTTAATATACCCCACGTTCTAACCTTAATCGCGTTCTTGTTATTTTGGCGCCAATTAAAAACAAAAATACAGTTGACAATCTCCAACAATTTATTTAAGAATGGTAGGTTAGAAACCAACCACAACCAATTTTTAATATCATGCTCGCAGAAAATGTGGCTGTCCAAAGACTAACGAAATAGAGATTGAAATAAACTTTTTTAGCTTCTTTTATTTTTTTTGCGTGGGAGACATACATTAATTAGTTTTGGAATTGGCAATTTTCTCATATATATATATATTAAAAGTTGTAAGTTGAATTTTTAGTTTCTCTAAAATTTTTATACAGCTTTTAAAATTATAAACTTTTTTTTTTTTTTTTTCTATCCTTTTGTGCTGGAACTATGAATGTTTGTTCATATGAATCCTTTGAAGCTATAAATATACACATACCACCTGCTTGGCAGATCCTCCCAATTAAAACAAATTAATTAAAAAGAGAGCTTAACATATTTTTGAAAACAAAATGAAGTTCGTTTGAAGAAATATTCTGACATTCCATCCTTCGCCGGCTATATTATATTGAGAGAAATCATAGGTATTATTACTCGGATAAGAAACCAAATCATACTTAGGAAACAAGTACTCCATAAACCAGTTCAACCCATAAATTTTCCCATACTATGTTTATTTAGTTCAAATAAATAATAATTCACATTGTTTATTTAGTTCAAAATTATAGTACAGATACTTCATATGAAGAGATCACATGGTTGGGGTCCACAATAAAATTTTTACAAGTTCATGCTTGCATACGAAGTATTCTCGTATTTTCCCTGCCACCTGAAACAAAAACCAAAATACAACTTATTAACAAACAAAAATAAAAAAAACTCTGAAAGCAAACCAACCTGCAATTTTCTTCCACAAGAATCTGAAGCTCCAATTCCTCCCCAAATGGCCGAAACACTTGCTCGACCTTTTCGTCGTCCAGCTCAGCACAACTTGGCGGGTCCCACTGTTCAGTTAACATATCACATTTTAAAAAAAATTAAAATGCACGAGCAAAAATACTTTCTTGCAGGAATAAGGCGGCAAGAGGAAGTGGAATTTACCTTAGGAGAGTTGTCCTTGTCAATGGTTAGTGCCCTTATACCCTTTGAAACACAGTTCAGGATTTTTCTCGGTTATTTGTAAATCAGATGTTTCTAACAAGTAGGGGAAATAAAATACCTCGTAGACATCAGCTGATATAATGCCTCGCAGAATGTTTATTGTTAGTCTGAATTCTTTTCTAAGGCATTCTGCTAAATTCTGTTTTCTTCCTTCGCGAATCTGCATCAAAATATGCCGACTTATCTCACAAACATTCCATGACGAATTAGTCAAGTAAATTCACATGAACTAATTTACCGATCTGAGTGTGATATTCAATCCTGTAGGGGATGACCTTTTTAGCCCTTTCAGAATCGGTCCAATCCATTCGTTTCCTTCCTTACTGCCCTCCACTTCCTGCACAAAAATAATGAGGTGTGAAAATATTTTCGGGGAAGCGTTATTTTTGGGACAATGAAAAAGATGAGGGTCTTACAAATGCTTCGATGATTTCTACAACGGTGTTCTTGCAAAAACTGTTGTCTATAATCGATAACCTAATATAATGAGCACTGTTGTGATATGGAATGTATTGAAATTACTGTTAGGAATTATTCACTTTGCGTTTGTGTTCATTACTTGTTTAGAACACTATCTTCATCAGGCTGAACATCGACACTGAATTCTTCAATTGCGGATTTGACTGCTTGTTCATCGCCAGAGTTCAAGGCAATCAGACGCTTCTCTAGCTCTGCTAATTTCTGATTTACATATAATAACAAAATAAAATCAAGTGAAAACTTAGGCACTTTAAGAATTGCAAGAATAAAATCAATGACTCGAAATGTATGCCGAAAGACAGACCCCTGAGATTAGGAGATACTCCCTCCATTTCAAAATGAATGTCGTTCTAAGGTTGTTTGTCATTACCAGGATCACATCAAGTAAAGCAATAAAAATACTTATTTACCCCTGTGAGTTTTGTTGATCTGAAAGTTGATGGGATACTTTATTCTTTTTCTCATTTTAAATGTGCATTAAAAAAAGGGTAAAATGGACAAAATGTTATAAAACGTGCATTGAAATGCGAAAACGACACTTGTTTTGAAATTTTCCCAAGGTCCTAAAATGACAGTTATTTTGTATTTTGTAATGGAGGGAGTATAAAATACTATATAACTCACCTCAGAAGGAACAAAGTGAGTGGCAAGCCCAAAAGCAACCAATTCCTTTCCATTCAGTCTTGCTCCAGTCAAAGCTAAGAATTCACCTGCACACAACAATGCATCGTATCAATCTGAGCTCAAGAATTCCATCTAATTCCCATTTCTTTTTGTTCGAGTGACAAAAGAAGTTCAATTTGCAAACATGGGCACTTCAACTTATGGCCTACAGAGATTTTAGGAACGCTGAACTTTGAATACTCACCGAAATAGCCAGGGAGCCGCGAGAGCATGTACGAAAAACCACAATCAGCATGAAATCCAATACTCGCTTCTGGAGTTGCGAAAACCTATCCATTCATAACATACAATACAGAAAAAAAATGTTGACTCTATAGAATCGTTTCATTTTGTGAGGTAAATTGATAACAAAACTTTGAACTTTCAATGAAATGAACTCTTAAATTGTGAATGAAATCTCACAAAATCAAAGTCCAAGACCCGAAAGTAAAAACTAGAAAATACGCACGGTTTTTTCGGTGACAACTGAGAACTTCATGGGGACCATCAAAGATGCGCCACCTCCCATTGAGATTCCATTGGCAAGAGCAACCTGTTATAAATTAGAGTTCATGAACACAAATAGTTATTTGATACTTGATTGGTAAGTGTATTGAAAACATTACAGGGGTTTTCTTGTATGTGTGGATGTGATAACAAAGCCAGTACATTCTGTAGACTACTTCAAGGCAAGAATCCTCTGTCAAAAACACATAGCAAATCAATTATTTCACTTTTTGAGCATAAGTAAATTTAAATAAACAATTCTATTCTTTTATTTACTTGATGTTCTGCCATTGTAGAACACTCTCAGATCTCCCCCAGCAGAAAACGCTCGGCCAGCACCCTGAAGAACAACATTGTCAATTGTCCGCAATTTCTATATCCAAGCAATTACAGTAATTTCCCGGCAAATAAGGGCTTTTGACACACACAAAATAGATAAAACTCATGAAACCAGGCGAGGATGAAGATCGAAAGATAATAGAACTAGCCTTGATGAGTATGAGCTGAGCATTTTCATCTTTTTCCCAATTCTCAAAGAATTCTACAAGCAAATATACCTAAAAACGAACGAGATTCAATTAATTAGACACAAGAGCAATCATTAGGCGATAAAAATAAGCTGAAGACACACGCGTACCACTTTGGGTGAAATAACATTGAGCTGACGCGGTCTGTTCAGTGTGATGAGTCTCACATGGCTGCTTATTTCTTCTCCAATAACAACCTAAATAGAAACTAGTTAGAACATTACCCAATGAAATCGCAAGGAACCATAAGATGGAGAATTTCAATTACCTGGTCTTCTGGGTTGACATTTTCTTGAGCCATTGAACGATGAGACCCAACAAACTGCAGAAAAGGAAAGGAAAAATAAAGAAGAGGATGTAAAGGAAGAAAGGAATGATATATAAAATGAGAAGAGGGGGTAGGTGAGGTGGTTAGTTGGGTGGGTTATCAATGGAGTCAAATTGCTACACTTCCATCTACTTCATAAATCTCTACTACCATCTCTCCATATTCAATTTAATTTTTGCAACTGAATTTGTCAGTTTATTATTGGAGTACTGTTTCTTAATCCCAAATTAATTATTTTTAAATGAGAGTTACTGCAAAAGCAGAATCGTTGAAATACT
>CATIWQ010363966.1:0-10410 GCA_949673415.1 Euphorbia schlechtendalii
TCTTAATTCATTTGCGCTAGATTTAGAAAAGTCATTTCATGTGTTGCTCTGCGGCGAATAATTAAACATCTAAGTATTTAGAGCCGAGTCTGTTAGATTAGTTTAGTGAATCGTAACATCTTTGTTGAACTTGCATTCTTTCTCTGCTATACTTGTTTCGTAGGGAAAATCTATATATTTAGATTCTCTAATCTTTCATACCTATATTTACTCATTTTTCATTCTAACCCTTCTTTCCTAACCTTTACTTCATTATATTTATTTTCCTTATTTTATCTTCCTTGTTGATATTTAGAGATAGCCCTTCCCTGTGGGATTGATATCTTTTAAAACTACATCGCAACTGTATACTTATAGTTATCATCATTTTTCTATTTGATAAGAGGTACTGACAACACCTATATTTTTCATGAACAAGTTTTTGGTACCATTGATATATAGCCGAATCTTGTGAACAAACTATTAAACTTATTAGTAGAAAAGTGGTGAACATCCCTTTACCGAAAAACAACCCCCCTAACCTCAAAAATTGAGTTTTCTTCTCCAAATCGCTATCCAATATGTTGTGCAAGATCGAGTCCCGTAACCCAAAGGTCATCTCTTCTTCCTCTCTTCAAGCCCATCCCGACATCCCATACTTCAAGCGATATATGATGGCGGAGGCATTTTATTTCTAGAGGGTTGTCGAATTTGTTGGGTTTTCAATCAATTCCCCTATCAATACCTTATTCCCAAGGCTCAAGGAACACGCTTCCATGGTCCAGGTAACCCGAAACTCCCTCTATCTTGAGTTTTTTTATCAATTATAATTTGAAACCTAGGTTTGGAATTTCATGAAATCTATATGTTTTAGATGAAATTGATGCATGATTGGGCTTTGTATGTTGATTATACATAGTTTAGGATGATTTGAAACCCGATATGGGTGATTTAAACGTAAAAATTTAGATTTTTAGGGGTTGAAATAACGGGCAAAGGTTGTTTCTACCTCTGCAACTGTAATGTCATTAACGACATTACTCAATGTCGTTAACGAAGTTACTCAATTTCGTTAATGGCATTGCAATATCGTTAACGGCATTGCAATGTCGTTAATGGCATTACCAATGCTGTTAACAGCGTTGCAGGTGCAGAGGCAGAAACAATTTCTACCTCATCGAAAACTAATTCAATCGTGACTTTGACTTCGGAGATGACCCACACCTTCCACCTGCCTGTAGGAGAGCTGACCATCACTCCTTCGGATGGGGTGGTGATGATTGGCCTCACCTGGCACACGGGGGCCATCCACTTTTACATCTTCATAGACTGGTTCTCCACCTCCCGTTGGGTGATCAACCGGGTGCGCGAGCTGTTTGGCGTGGCCTCGTGGGCGGTTATGCTCTCTTACAAAGACCTGTGCCATTACTAGGGTATGATGGATGTGGTACCGGTGGGTCAGCGAGCTCAGTGCATCCACTCCTTTGTGATTAGCCTATTGATGGTGCTCTTCTTTCCCGTCACCTCTAGCAAGATCAACTACCGGTTGATCTCGGTGGTGGAGGACTTGGCATCGATTTTGGTCCAAAAATGGCCGCAGGTCATCTTGGGCCAGTTGTGTTATGGCTTATATTACTCGGGGAGGGCCCACGAAAAGGCCCTCAAGCTGAGTCACGTCCTTCTTCAAGTAATTGATTCAGTCTTTTGGATTTTTACATAGTTTTTGGCTATTTCTGCTGGTTTATTTGACTTTGTTTTCGTAGCAAATTTGGGCCTTTTTTGTACTAGATTCTTCCTCATCCGATCTTTAAGACCGAGGTAGTTCGAGATGAGCCCTTCTTGGCTGCCTAGTGCCATCTAATCGGGGGACTCTGTAAATGGTGGACGGGATACGGAGAGTGCTTCTGTGGCCTCATGTTCGAGCAGGTATTTAAACACTTCCCTGAGTCTTTTGTTATTTCTTTGCTTTAATTATCTCATTATGAGCACATGCCTTCTTTTTGCAATTGCAGATCAACTCGGACCCCTGGACCATGGTTTCAAACCGGGGCGGTGGTGGTGTCTACGCGGACCGATGTAGATGACCACCGAATTAGTCCTAGAGTCCCCCCTCTCTCTCGAGTGGTACCTCGGGAAGAGAGTTCGGTCTTGGTGGACTTCGACCATCATGGAGTGGCCCCGTGCCTCATCATCCTCATATCTCTGTATTTTGGCCGAACCTGATGATCACATCTGTAACAGACCAGGCCACGTTCTTTGATGGGAACGATGTGGTGGCTCCTTCTATCGGTGATTCTTATCTGGCGTACCTTGATCGGCTGATTCCCCTTTACCCTCACACTACAGCTAACGATTCGGAGGATTGGCATTGCCAGAAGGCGATACAGATGATAGGTGGAGCCCTCTCGGATGATGAGGAGGAGGCGACGAACATCGAAGGAAATGGCAGAGGTGACGGTCCTGATGATGATCCTGGTCACAAAGGTGATGCCGATAGGGTAGGTCGTAGTGACGGTTATGGCGGTGGAGTCGGTAGTGGTGGTCACGGCGGTGGCGGTAGTAGTGGAGGCCATGGTGGTGGTGGCGTGGGTTCTTCGAGGGTATGGATCTCCTCAAATTTTGATTCCGTTTATCATGTTTGTATAGTACTAACTTTTTTGGAATAGGCTGGCATGGGCAAGCTAGCCCGTGCACACCGAGCTGACTCTCAGTACCGGATGTATCACATCCTTGGCTTTGTGGAGGGGCATCTCACCACCCATCTGGACACCGTTTTCTCTCTGATGGCAAGGGTGGGTGAGTGATAGGCGCACATGCTTCCCCAAAGCCCACATACTATGACCTTTACCCAGGAGGACACCACCCACGTGAGTATCTCTCCTCCCTTTTACTTTTATGCTTGATTTATTCCTACTTTAACATTCGCTTTATCATGTCAGGTTCCCAAGGCTGATGCGGAGAACTACGTCTATCACTACCTGTCTACTCGTAACATATTCATTTCACAGAATGGGGCAGCTGAGGTAAACATATTCAACTTTTTGTAAAATATATTTTTATGAATGCATGTTGATGTGTATGCTTATTCGTCATATGTTGACTTCTTTGTGAGTGTTTATGTTGTGATGCATGCTTTCCATTGCAGGCCTTGATTTCTCTGGAGAACCAGAACTATCTGAGGTCCCACGAGCATGTGAGGACTTAGGATCTCAGGATTACAGAATTGGAGATGCAGCTGGTCCAGTCCCAGAGATTTACGTGTTCGGCTACATCGGGCGGGAGCCGGTCGAGGATGCATCGGGGCTCTTCTTCTCGTTTAAGAGAGCACCGCGGTAAATCGGGAAGCAGAGATGTGGAGGAGGATAGCCGCATTGCCGAGACTGCGGAGGATGAGGATGAGAGGGATTCTTCCTCTATTTAGACTTTTTTATTTACTTTTATTGTAGTTGTTTCTTTATTTGTAGGGACAAAACTTAATGTAGCTTTTTTAGCTCTGTTGACGCCTTTTCCCTATTTTCCTGCTTTTGTCTGAATATTTTGTTGAATTTGACAGAACTCCTTTATTCCAATTTATTACAACATTTTATTTTTGCTTGATACGATAATGCTTTTTACAATTTTGTTGCTTAACGATACTTCCCTCAATCTGAAATTGACCTGTAAACTGACTTTTAGTTAAAACTGCGCTTTCAACTAGCCATTGTAGCTATAATATCATTAACAGCATGGGAAAATTCAGTCCGCTAAAAGATATAGGCAAACTACTTGAGAAGCAATATCGTTAACGACATTACGATATCGTTAACGACATCACGATATCGTTAACGATATATCACAATGTCGTTAACAATATTGCGCAATATCGTTAACGACATTGCACCAAATTCCAGCTTTTGCTTTCTTTTTGTTGCTCTTTTCAGATGGCATCCCATAATCAACAATTTTGGGCTTTCCTACGCACACTGAAGAATCCTAACTGGAAGAAACTCGAGAGATTCGGCTTGTGGGGTCTCCGATATCTCACTTTTCACCCCGTGAACATGGCCATTTCATTTTGGGATTTATCCACTCATGTCATTCGGTTTCTCACCATTTGCTATGCCTAATGATCGAGGAGTACCAGGCCATCCTTGGGATACCATGCCCCCGAGATTTTCCACTAGCAGTCTCATCTTACCGTTTCGGTGTCGATGCTACTCTTCGGGGTTTATGGAATTTAGATTCCATGGCCCCTTTGTCGCTCATCCACCATCTCTTGAAGGGTTTCGGGCTGACACCGTGCTCAAGTGGTGCATCAAGATCCCTAGAGCTCACATTGCTTGGCCCTTCATGGTGGCTCTGCTCCTGACGTCAGAGATTATTTGCGGAGTTGGCCATGTTACCCCATTTTGATTGATATCCATCATCGACCCACTTTCTCAGGGGAATTCTCCACCTACCCTAACGCTGGCGGAGAACCTTATAAGCATGGATCTCGCTATCTCCTGCCCTGATCACTTCACGCTTCTCAAGGTAAGCCCATAATGACCATTTATTTACTTCCCTCATTTCCCATCTTTCTAAGCAGGGTTTGCTTTAGGTTTGGCTTTTGGAAAAGCTTTCCCTGATTGGTGATCCACAGGGGAACCCTTCTAATTACTCGCCCGTAACTTACGAAAAACGGGGGCTGACGATTGACGGACACTCCCAGATGACTGAGCATGACTGGACTTAGATTTTTGGCTAACTTTTTGATGACCAGATCCACTGGCTTTTCCCCTGGTGGGCAATCACTCATGTCGCAACCTTATGTACGAGGATGGGAGCCTGTTGATGGGCTTATATCTTTCCACGCATTATTTGCCCAGCCGCATATGTAGGTAGTACAGGAGGTGTCAGAGGATAACGAGTAGCATATGTTCTTCCCGGGTTTCTGAGTGGCATCATTCATGGTTACATAGACTACCCGCCTTGTGGGTTCAGCATACCTAGTTTGTTTGTTTGGATTATGGAGTGGCCAAAACTACAGAGATGGATAGGTTCTATCATGGATGGCTGGCAGTGATAAGGTCCATGACAGACCCTGAGCGGTATGCATGGGTGACTCGTGAGTGATCGAGGGAGGAAGATGGCCTGAGCCCTTACGATCGAAGGTAGAGCTAACTCGATGAATTGGTCTAGAATGATGCTATTTTACTTTAAAAAAGAATGAAAAGTAATCTACTTTTGCTTAAAATATACCAATGTGGTATGATTCTATCATATTTATTTGTCTTATCTTTTCCTAAGTACAAACTAAGGAGCTAATTGTATTGTGGAATGTTTGTTGTTTACTTGTGACGTTTCAACCATTCGCATTTATACATTTCCATAATCATAAGCATAAACATTTTCAGCAAAAAAAATGACATCTTTATTGATGAAATAAATCAAAGTACAAATGTTTCGAGTGATCTGACTCCTGTCATTAGCTAGCCCTCTCGGGTTTTCTAACTAATGAATTTATTCCTCACTCATTGTTCTAAGATTTGCCTAAATCTCCCTTTCAGGTTTTCAATTCAACGGACTATCTTATTTTGTAAAAAAGGGCCCTAATTTTTGCTCAACCAACAGAGTGTTAGTTGACGGGCTTATTTACATATGTATTTTTCATTTTGTAGTGCTTTTCTGGATTTATTTCTTTTCCTAAACATGGTAGCGCTTAAGCCTATCTTGATTGATGGGGTTAACAAATTCGTTGCCCTCCATATCCATGATCTTGATGGCCCCTTTACTTAGCACCTTCTTGACTACAAACAGACCTTCCCAATTGGGTCTAAACTTCCCTCTGACATCTACGTTCGAAGGTCTCAACTGCTTTAGCACCAAGTCTCCTGCTTTCAAGGGTTGCCTCCGTTGCTTAACTTTATTGTTGTATGCCCTAGCCATTCGCTATTTATATTTGGAGTTGATATAAGGCTTTGAGGCAATGCTCATCAATCATGTTAAGTTGTTCAAACCTAGCTTTGGCCCATTCTAACTCCCCTAACTTGGCTTCGAGGGCTATCTTTAAAGATCCCACTTCTATCTCTACTAGAAAGACCCCTTCCATTCCGTATACTAGTGAGAACGGAGTTTGATTTGTGGGGGTCCAAAGGCTCGTTCTGTAGCCCCAGACTGCGAAAGGTAGCTTATTTGCCCAATCTCGATAAGAGGTCACCATCTTGCTCAGGATTTTCTTGATGGACTTGTTGGTTACTTCCACCACCCCATTAGCTTGCGGTCTATATGGTGAAGAGCGATGATGCTCAATATTGTATTTCTCAATAAGCTCTGTCGTTCCCCCTTGGAATTGAACTTCATTATTTGAGATAATGTGATGAGGAATCCCATAACGGATGAAGATGTGCTTCTCTATGAACTTGGCCATTTTCTTGGCGATGATATTGGAGTAGGATTCGACCTCTATCCACTTGGAAAAGTAGTCAACTATCACTATGATGAATCTATGATTGTTGTTAAAGGAAGGGTGAATCTCTCCAATTATATCAATCCCCCATGCTGAGAATGGCCAAGGAGTAGATAACTTATGGAGATCCAAAGGAGGTACATGGCTGAGATCCCCATAGATTTGGCACTCATTTCACTTTTGCCACACAGTCTGTAACCATAGTGGTCCAATAATAACAATGACATTGAATCTTCTTGGCTAGAGCTAAACCATTCAAATGTGGGCAACAATCCCCTGCGTGCATATGTCCTATGACGAGCATAACCTCTTTCTTAGTCAAGTAACAGACCAACAAAACCTCTGGAGTACGTCAGAACAAATCATTGTCAAGAAGTCAGAATTGGATGACAAAGCGACAGAGGGAAGTGCGCTCAGAATCCGTGGCACCCTCAGGATAAACCCCA
The DNA here is from genome assembly GCA_949673415.1 of Euphorbia schlechtendalii. NCBI lineage: Eukaryota > Viridiplantae > Streptophyta > Magnoliopsida > Malpighiales > Euphorbiaceae > Euphorbia > Euphorbia schlechtendalii. Next base: position 6,853 of record CATIWQ010363966.1, read on the forward strand.
TCTCTAAAAAACTAGACAATATCGAACTTCCAGCAACCCGAGTCCGAGTCTTCGTCAGCTGTCACTACTTTGAAATAATAAGGCTCCTTGGTCGATTGAAGTACAAATGGTTTGATGAGTTGGGTTTGGGGCCCTTCCCACATAGATGCCAAAGTGCCTAGGGAATCCACCATTTGGTTATCCTCTCGTAGAACGTGGTAAAATACACATTTATCGAACTTGGTGGAGGCTACCTAGACTACTTCCAGATAGGGGCGAAGTGACTCCTCCTTGATTTCCCAATCACCGGTTACTTGTCGAATTACTAGGGCTGAATCTTCGATGACCGAGACTTCTTTGGCTTTCACCTTCCTTAGTGCTTCCAAGCCGAATAGACATGCTTCGTATCCTACCTCATTATTCATGACTGGGAACTCCAAATGCTTGGATAGTGGAATGACCTCATTCTAGGGTGTGATCAAGACTACTCCCAGGCCAGTCCCCTTGCGATTCATGGCACCATTGAAATACATGGTCCATTCCCTCTTTGCTTCTTCTACCAACCAGGTTCAACACTTCCTCCCAGGGGTCCTTCATACCCCCAAGGTCCTTACAATTAGTACGACTTTCAAATTAGGCCAAAGATGGCTATTCTACTTCCCAGCCCAGCATAAAAGAGCTTTGGCAATAGTTCTTAGTGACTCACGCGCTCAAAATCCAAGCTTCCAGCTCGATAATTATTCAGCATTCCCGGTAGCACCAAGTGATGATTCGCTCCTGGAAAATTTCTCAATGCTAGAGCTAGTAAAGTTCAATGGGAAGGAGATCCCCAGGCCCACCTGACCAATTACCAAACAATAATGCGTGCTCATCGAGTCAGCGACAAGATGCTAGCTAAGATGTTTATAGTTACATTAGCAGCTCTGGCCAACCAATGGTATAACAATTTACCCATTGAGGTGTCTCATACCTGGAAACGACTCTCTACAGCTCTGGTAGAGCAGTATAGCTTCAACTCTTAGATGAAAACTATGATGCAGAACCTAGAAACTGTGAGGTAAAAGCCCGGGAAGATGTTTAAACCTTACTATAGCAGATAGATGGCCACTCAGTTCTTATTAGAGGATAGTCTCAGTCTGTCAGAGATAATTGTGAAGTTGCTAGCCGGGGCTCTGCTCACATGCAGACAAAGGTTGGGGACGGATACCTTTTCCTCCTACAACGAAGTATTCGAAAAGGCTGAAAGATTGGAGTGGATAGAGTCCCTCGAGATACCCATGGTGCAACCCACCAGTAAGATATGGTTCAGGAAGAATGACTCGGAATCATCAACCTCCAACTCCTCACAATTTTGAGGGTAAGCAAGCTGCGGTCCAGTTGGTCCAGTCTAAGTTAGTTACGGTAGTGAGGTTATCGATGGTGGAATACCACGGTATCTATCCATATGAAGCCAATATGGGCTTTCTTTTCACTAAGCTACGGGAGTTGAAGCAGCAGGATAGCCTAAAGACCTGATCACCACCCAACCGGGAAGATAAGAAAAACTTCTTCAATTACCATATCATAGTAGGCCACATCATGGATAATTGCAAATACCTTTTGAAGGCCATCCAGAAGCTGGTTAAGGATGGAGTGGTGGCAAAGCCGAGGTTGAAATCGAGCACCAAGACCAACTCGCTCCCGTAGTTTGATGGAGAAGTGAGGATGATCAATTCTGGGCTGGAATAGAGGTAGGTTTTAAGATGTATCGGAGAAGAGACTGGGGAGTTCGTGATGGTCATAAGTGTCGAGGTCGATGAGAGGCATGTTTTGGCAACCTTAGAGGAGGGAGAAAGTTTTATTGGATTCGGCGAGCCTTTTCAACGTAAGGACCCGGATTTTAATCTGTGTAGGATGCTCGTGTTTAATGGAAAGGACTCACCATCCTTCCATCTTTTGAAGTTTGAAAAATTGTACTTTCTGCAGTTTTCAGCCAAAAAAGCAAATCTTTGCCCACATGCTTGGATTTTCTTCTGAAATACTACATGACACACCTTACCTAGGACTTGTCAATCAAACATTTGCATTTGGATTGAGGAAAAGTTGAAAAAGTGAAAAAGGAAGCATGGCCTATCCTAGGCTAAGTTAACTTTGGATTGATGGGGGTTCGCTTTAAGATGAGAGCTGAGTTATAGAGGTGGGGGGAGCTCATATTTTCATGCAAAAGCCAGGAGAGAATTGAGTTTAAAAGGTTAAAGTAAGAGTTTGAATGGGTTTTGGTTTTTTGAAGGTTCTTAAGGCATTTAAGTGTTTTGGCAACTAAGAAAGCTTCTTATAACTTGCTTTCACTTATATTTCTAGAACTTGAGTGTGTAAGTTCATCGATAAGGCACAAACTTTGGGATATTTTAGGTTTATTAGGAAAGTTTGAGGATTAGTTACATTTTCAGAAAGTGCGAGTTGTGTAGGAATCTAATCCAACTTTGAGGTTTAGAGTTTCCTTGGGCCATCTATTCTGAGTACCAAGTCAATAAAACTTGGTTTAAGTGTCCTTAACAAGAGTCTTTATCCATCTATAACACTTATTAGTTTTTTTATCCTTAATTAATCTTTTAAGTTTTAGCCTTTTAAAGACTAAACTCGAGTGAAGAAGGATTTCTACTTCCTCTCTTCCTCTTGGTAAGACTTACTTTCAGGGGGTTTTAACTTCCTTCACAAAAGAGTAGCATTTACTCTTCATTTTCTGACGAAACCACGAACCGAACCAAAGAAACAAGGAGGACTTTTCGAGGATTTTCGTGGACCGAGCGAAGTGGATTCACTGCAACGGGGTAAGCCTCTGAGTTCCTAGAGTCGTGCTCACTCATTTTTATAATCTGTTTGTGCTTGATAGTTGAAAATATAAAATTTTTTTAAAAAAAAACTACATGTGTCTTGTCTCTGTAATGTTGTTAACGGCTTTGTGATGCCATTAACGGCATTGCGATGCCATTAACGGCATTGCGATGCCATTAACGACATCGCAATACCGTTAACGGTATTACTAATGTTGTTAACGACATCACTGATGCCGTTAACGACATCAGTTTCCAAGCAGAATACAGATAGAATGTTTAGAAAATTTCCAGATTTTCGTTTATGTTTAAGAGGGTCGGTGGTGACCATTCAGTCCTAAAATCTGAGTTTTTAAGTAACATGATGCGTAAACTTGTAGATTTTACGAACCCAAGATAGTTTCGAAGGGAGTTTGGACTGTTGAAGTCCCTTCGTAGGGATATTATTTTATAGACTTTAACGGTTTCCTCTTCGGAACAATTTTTATAACGCCATCATTTATGTTTTCAGACTTAAATTTATTTTCTATCAATATTATTATGAAGTGTTTTAGGAACCCCAACGAAGGGAACCAAATTTCCCGGATAACCGACCCGATAAATATCCATGTGGCATTTTCACTTAAAAAATGATTAAATAACTTATGTGTATAAAATGAACCCTTTTTACGGAAAAGAAATTTCAAACTTCTCAATGTTTTAAATTAGACCACTCGGGTCTCGTAAAAATCAAAATGAACATACTTGAAACTACTTGTGATGTGCC
>CATIWQ010363995.1:0-16638 GCA_949673415.1 Euphorbia schlechtendalii
ATCAAGTTATATGCGTTGGAGTTAATTTTAAGAGTAGTTTCGAGGTTAACAATATCGTATATAATCACTGGATCTGTGATATAACGCTGTTTAGTGAGCCAACATTTTTGGAATGGTAACTTGCTAAATGTGGCTATGTGAGAGCAACCTGTACTAAGCATAGTATTGATGTTGTACAGGTTTATATGATAGTCTTAATTCGTTTGCGCTAGATCTAGAAAAGTTATTTCATGTGTTGCTCTGCGATGAATAATTGAATATTTGAGTGTCTAGAACCGAGTCTGTTAAATTAATCTAGTGAACATAATAACTTCGATGATTTTGCATATTTTCTTTGCTATACTTGTTCGTAGGGAAAATCTATATAATTTTTATCTTTTCTAATCTTTCATACATTTGTCTATTCATCCATCATTCCAATCCTCCTTTCCTAAACTTTACATTATTTTATTTTATTTTATTTTTATTCTACTTCCCTATTTGATCTTTAGAACTAGTCCTTCCCTGTGGGATCAATATCTTTTAAAACTACATCGCAACTGTATACTTGCAGTTATCATCATTTTTCTCTTTGATAAGAGGTGCTAACAACACCTATATGTTTCGTGAACAAGTTTTTGGCACCATTGATATATAGCCGAATCTTGTGAACAAACTATTAAACTTATCAATAGAAAAGTGGCGAATAGGAGGGGGAGACAAGGAGAAGTCTTACCCCAAGCCAACCGAAGCGAAGTTCTCGCATGGAGAAGCCTCGAAGACAAAGGGGTCATTTTCACACTTCTTATGCGAAGGACCGCATCTAGCAAGAGATTGTCCATCAAAGAAGAAATTGGCCGCTTTGATACAAGACTTTGAGGAAGATGGTCCAAGAAGTGTGGCTTTTGTAAAGCAACAAAATGCAACAAGGACATGGGAGGACAAGCCCAAGCCAAGGCATTTGTTTGTTAAGGCCAAGTTCGCTAAAGGAGCAAAGTGGGGATTGCTCGATAAGGGGGCGGACACATGCTACATGACCGAGGGAGCTACTCGCACTCTAGGGGTAGAGTGGAAACCATGCTATGAACATTTCAAGGGAGTAAACGGTGCATGGACAAATCTAGTGGGGGAGGCCAAAGAAGTGCCGCTAGCCATCGGAGCATGGAAAAGTAAGATAGACTTTTCCATCGCACCTCTTGATGATTTGGACCTAGTGCTTAGCATGGAGTTGTTGGACAAAATGAATGCCACAATCTTGCCAAGCACCAACACAATGGTGATCGAGCATGGAGGGGGCTCTTGCGTTGTGCAATGCAAGCGCGAAGATGTTTTGCCATGTCAAACAAAGGGAGGTTTGAAGTACGTTAAACATTCTATCGCTGCATTGACTTTGGGGAGATCACCAAGCAAAATACTCAAGGATGGTCTTGGAAATGCTCATCCGAGATGTGGAGAAAAGGCAAAGGGACGCAAGAAGCATAGGGGTGGCAAAATTCGCTCATGACGAGGGCGTCGCGAATTCAAGTGGGGGAGAATGTCACGGTCCGTAAATTTTGTCTCGCAAATCCTCGCAAACCACATGCGAGAAAGCTCGCAAAAGGGCAATGCCACAGGATTAGGCACAATGCGATGGGAAATCTCGCACAAGGGCATGCAACTTCTACCACAAACGGACACGCATAAAGGCAAAACTTCATGGAAAGGTCCATGATATGTTTAAAATGCAATGGGAAAAGTCTTGTGCGAGGAAATATGTATAAATGGCAGAGTTATCCGAGAAATGGGCCAAAATCTGCCAACAGCCCGCAAACAACCCGCAAAAAATAGCCCAAAGGCATGCAAGCTACTGTGAGAGCCCAGATCCCTTGCCGGATTCCGTCACAGATTCCAGAAGCTTCTAGTGACGCCACAATTGCAAGGAAATATCCAGAAATCCATCATTAAACCGAACTAAGGTAGATTTTTAAGCTTGTAAATTCTAGAATAAGCATTTCTAGCCATTAGATCTTGGATATTTGTAGAGGATTAATCTTAGCCCTAGGTTAAGGAGGTGGGAATGCCTATATAAAGGCTTCACCCTTCATTTGTAATCCAATCTTGCAAGGTGTAATCTCATGTGAGCTTGGAGAGCTTGTGTGTGTGTAAAGCTTTGTAATACTTTGTGACGTATTAATAAAGTTAGTTCTAGTTCTCGCAAGTGTGCTTGCTTACTTTCTCTATACTTCCGCAACGTTATTGTTTCCGTGCATAAAGGTTTAAGCCATCATCAAGGCTTGTGTTAAGGCATTGCTAGCACATTATCGTCAATTGTTCGAGTGTTAGTGCCGCACGGTGCGTCTTCGAAAACTTAGCCCGTGACACTTTGACTGGTAAAATTAGTTTATAATTAGCATGCTTTTAGAAAAAAGTTTCTAAAAACCGACTAACTTTCTTTCTAGTTTTACTATTAGCAGACAACTGACAGTGCAGGATTGAATTTCTGTGTACCTACTTTGATTATGAAATCAATTACAAATTTCCAATGTCTTTTGACTAGTAAAATTAGTTTATAATTAGCATACTTTTAGAGAAAAATTTCTAAAAACCGAGTAACTTTCTTTCTAGTTTTACTATTAGCATATTTTTTCCCTGAAACAACTGAATTTTTTCAAATGTGGAATGGTTGTTCTTACAATTCTGTACAGGGTGTGGTGAATATCCAAAGTTCTTAGTAAATTATATCAAACTATTTTGTCTTCAACTTGAAAAATAATTTTTCATGTGTACAGTAATATATTAAAGCTAATATAAATGAAACCAATTGGTTTGAATGTATATTTTTTTATAAATGATTCAAATTTTTTTTTTGTAAAATCCTTTGTTCTAAAATATCAATTTTTTGAAGGTCCGGGCTCATGGGATGCTTCAACTCATTCTTCACGACTTGGCCGGTATCGGTTTTCCTAGACTAGGGCGTTGTCTAGTCTTGCACTTTCGCTCTTTACCTATAAAAAGTATAATAATAAATTACATAATAATTACTTTGAAAAAACAAAGTAGTTTTAATATAAGAATTCATTAAAATTGAAATTGTATTGCAATCCTAATATTTTTTTAGAACTTTTAAATATAAAAACACGTTAATAATTATGATTGAATTGTAGTAGGATTGAAAAACAATGTTTTGATATCGTTAATGTGGGAATTGTTAAATACAATGCAATATTGAAAAATATTGGTAGATGCTATAAAAGCATGCAAGTTCCTATGGTCCTTGCAATTTCTTTCCTTTTGGGTGATTATTTTTTTACATTTTTTTTAAGAAATAGATGATTTTGTTTTGAGATGAAAAGAAATGGATAACACAAATAAGAGGATTATTGATCTAGATCTCTGTTACCTCATTTGAAAAAATTGAACGAACTAGTGAGTTTGCAACAATATCAAGTCTGGCTTAACTCAACTAAAAAAGCACGAAATAAAATCACGAGCAAGAACCCTACAATCATCAATAATGGAAATAACATAAGAAAAAATTGGACCATTGTTAGAGAGCAAGTTATGCACCACTTGATTATCAGTTTCAAGCACAATATGTGAATAGCCACCCTGTTTCAACCAAGACAGTGCCTCCCTAATTGAGAGGGTCTCTGCTTCAAAAATAGACGAATGATTCGAGAGAACACCTGATTTTGCACTTACAAAAGATCATATCAAGTTGTGCACAATCAACCCTTAGGTCCCTAAACTCCACCATTGAAGACAATCGCATCCACATTGCACTTGAGAAAAGGAAAATGTGGCAGCTCCCAGCTATTCAGGTTTACATTTTGACTTGCCACAAAAGCAAAAGCAGACAGCAACGTACTCGTTGTGGCATGGCCTTGATACTTTTGGTTTGTATGCAACCCCAAAGCGTATCATTGCTCTCGGTTGGGAGTAAATCTATTGAAATATCCATTTATTTCTTGCTGACCACATTTCCCACAATAAACAACAAGCAATCTGCACAAAGGAGATCAATCTTCTATATAACCAATTATATAAAATCTCATGATCACATCAACAGATTGAGGCATAGTAAAAGTCGGGTAAAAAATATTCCAAACATTTCGAGCATAAGAGCATGTAAAGAAGATATGAACATCATTCTCAAATTCAAGATAACACGTCTGATAACAAACATCGTCTACACAATGATGGTTGACCAAATTAACTCATTAAGGGAGAATAACATTTAACAAACGGCATTGAAAAACACAGATCTTAGACGGTATTTTTAGATCCCACACATAGTTCAAACAAAATAGATTGACATGATTAGCATAATTAGGGACCCTCATATATATAATAGTATGATGTGAGCACGATATTCCCAACCCAATGATATTTATTACCTATTTCGAAAGATGTCTAAATATCCAAGGTGCTACAAAACAAATGTTTCTTCTAGGAAAAAATTCCTTAAATAATCCTCATATATGCCCCAAAAGAAGCCCTCAAATGTGTTGTTTAATCTGTATAGGTAATGAACATGCAAACTAGCATGGTGGAATTTCAAAACTTAAAATTAACCTAAAAAGAACTCCTAAGCATGGGGAATGATTGATATAATCTTAATTGAAATGTTCCATAGATGCATTAGGTCAGAATCACTTCGTAAAAGAGACCCAGAATCTAAGTATAAAGCATTACTTGTTGATACGTGTCTTTCCATTGATCATAGGCGAATACACATATTGGGAAGTGGGGTCTATGGACCCCACTTTTTCAAAAAATTATTTAAGAAATTATATATAAGTTAAAATTTGGACCCCATAAAAATAAGTGTTTGGACCCCATATATTATAAATTAATTAATGAATAGGCTTTTATTCTAGTAAAATAGTCCAATAACAAAAAGATTATTTACATCTATTTCCTTGTTTCTTTACTTTTACAATAAATTAATTATGATTTTTTGTGTGAAAACTTCTTTACATATATTTAAATTTTAAAATTTTTCTAAATGAGTTTTTAGACCCCATGAAATATAATCCTAGATTCGCCACTGCCATTGATGTAGTAGAGTGATCCCTTAGACTAGTTGGATAGAATTACTTTAGCAATAGCTTCCAAAATAGGACAACCTCTATGAATAGTTAACACAAACCCCACCGACCAAAACCTCCTAGAGAGGGAGAATTTATCAATTAACAAGTGGTTGCTAGACCACTCATAAACCAACCTGAATAAACTATAAAGGCTCTTTTACAATATAGGAATAAGCCTTCAAAAGAATCTCACAAATAAAAGAGAAACTCTGGGATGATCTCAAAATAATTCGCAAGAAAAGAGTCAAGTTCTAAAGAGAATGCTGAACTGAAGTGATTAGAAATGAGGATGAGGAGGAGCTCCTACTTATAGGAAGAAGAGGAGAAAAAATGCTCCCCTTTTAGCAATGTGGGATGGGGAATATCCCATTCCACGCACGGGTCACCGCACGGAGCCCTAGGCTCCACGGGTTTGACCCACGCGCACAGCCGGCTTCACCAGGTTGTGCATGCTACATAAAGCAAGCCCAATGAGCTTGCTTTATCCTGCAAGCGTGGGATTACAGGACTTCCTACAGGCCCGACTTGTAGTGCGCTGGTGAGCTTACACTACAAGCCCATGCAAGTGTTGCTATTCAATGCTTTTGGGCTTGCAGGCCACCAACGTGTGCTAGCATAAACCAGTAGTGCTAGCACACTGGTAGCCCCCGAGCACTTCCAATGCTCACATGGCAGCAATGCAAGCCCTCTCACGAATAACCCATATTCGCGGGGCTCACTTGCAATGAGAAAAATTCCTTGCTACACATATTGCATGTTTTTCCCTAGTCCCTCTTTCAAAAGGGCTAACTGGTCCGACAATGTAATGTCTATCTAAATGAACTTAACTACCCTTTTATTCTCGATATACACCTAGTCTATAAGTTCTTTATTTGGTCCGATGAAGGCCCAATGTGTGCGACCTCATAGGTTCCCGAAGTATAAAGTCGCTAGAGGTTAACCTAAACTTAGCTTCCCATTAGATAAACTTTAGGCTTAGTGTTCCATATCGATATGGAACTTGATGATCTAGACGATCAAATGGGCTTTCTAGCAAAGGTGCATGATGCCTTGATACTCGGTGCTAGTTAATCAAGATAGTAATTGACCATGCAAAGTTGCAAGGTGGAATTTCAAAACTTAAAATTAGCACTAAAGGATCTCCTAAGCATACCATGATTTATATAATCTAAGTTGAAATGTTCCATAGATGCTATTAGGTTTATAAAACTTAAAAGAAACCTTGCATCTAAGTTAAGAGCATTACCAGTTAATGCATGCCTTTCCCTTAGTGTGGCGTTCCCTTACAGTATTTCGGCAGAACTCTGTTAGCACTAGCTTCCGATCTAGGATAATCTCTATGATTAATCGACACGGATCTTCACTGACCAAAACCTTCGTTGAGGAAGAACCCGTTGGTAGACAGTAGCTGCTAGACCACTCGAAGACTAACCCGAAAATATTAACTAAGAAGGCTTACTACAAAAGAAAGAACCTTCTACATAATTCTTTCAAGGTTGGAGAAACTTGTGGAGTATTTTGCAAAATCTAGTGAAAAAAAGATGTCAAACTCAGAGAGAAAGGCTGAGCTGAAGTACTGGAGAAAGGAGAATGTGAGTACTATATATAGGGGAATGGAAGTTCAAAACTCCCCTAAAAAACCAATGTGGGATGGGAAAATTCCTATCCCACATGTGGTTTGGCTAGTGGAGCTTTGGCTCCACGCGGGCTAACCCACTCACATAGCCCGCTTAGGCAAGCTATGCACTTTCTTGCAAGGCAAGCCCTAATGGGCTTGCCTTGCCCTGCAAGCTAGGCTTGCGGGCCTTCCTACAAGCCCAGATTGTGAGTGCCCTAGCGGGCCTAGTGCCCACTAGTGCATGTTGGCCCACTACCAATGTGCTCTAGTGGCTCAAGAGCATTTTTGCTCATGGGGCAGCCGCACAGGCCTCCACTTCGAACAACACATGTTCATTGGGGCCCACTTGTAAAGACAAAACTTCCCTTGCGCCGCTCCGTTCAAATTTTCCCAATTTTCTCCTTTAATCCTTTTAATTATTAATCTTGTCCAACCAATTAATAGTTCATCTAATGAATTCGACAACCTTAATATTCTAAGCATATACCTAGTCTATAGGTCCTTTACTTAGTTCGGTAAAGATCCAAAGTGCGTGATCTCGTAGGATCCTTAGTATATAGTAGTTAGAGGTTAACCTTAACTTGGTATCTCATTTGGGAACCTTTAGGCGTAGTGTTCCAGACCGATATGGAACCTGATAACTCTAGAAGATCAAATGGGCTTTCTAGCAAAAGTGTATGATCCCCGATACTCAAAATGTCACATGCCTTTGACTTGATCCGATTTTGTAATAATAACTAATACAATACACTACTTCGATTAGGTTAAGTATCATCCAGTTTATTGCGCTCGGATTAAGTGTTAACTCATGTAATAGCTGTAGCTATCTTATAATTAGACTTGTTCACGAAGAACACCACTCTCCATAATGTATCAAGATTGACTAGAAACCCGTTTGATCAATCTTATACTCTTATCAAAGGTTTATGAGTGTGTCTCTTCAACAAGAGGCCTTAAGGTACATCTCCCATTATATCACTATATTAGGAGCAATGGATCCCGTCTTGACTACTCGGCTTACCAACATGTGATCATCACTATACCTGTAATCACCTGTATCATCCTGGTCAAGAGTTATGAATAAGTATGACCCAAAGTATAACAACTCCTACATAAGGAAGCCATTATCTCAGGTTTAAGGATACTTGTACTGTTACTACAATAAGACATGACACCAATACATGGATATAGTTATTTTTGAGTGTCTATCTTATAGTGGTCTCCAATGTTTTACCCGAATACATTCATGTGTTAACTCAAGGTAGCACCTTCAGCTCGAGAGATCAGCTGCTTGGATCTAATCCAAGGAATAATCCTACACATGCTAGTTTATCTGCTTCATTGATGTCCAGTCTCAATGAAACTATTACTAGGGATATTAAGACTATTCATAGTAACACATATGTGCAGTTCTCAACCACATAGCTCCCACTATGTCCTTGCACTTTTACGCTATGAAGTAGTCATGGACTTTGTCTTATTAATGCGCCTATATATAATACGACATATGTATGATTCCTGTGAGATACATAAATTAAACAAACACTGATAAATAACAAAGATGCCTTTAATAATAATAATAATAATAATAATAATAATAATAATAATAATAATCTAAAACTATTTGTACATTATAACTAATTAAGATATATCACCCTAACTACCTTTAGGGCATACATCATGTTTAACACTCGGAACATCACGTGCTTGTGACTTGATCCTGTTCTGCAGTAGTAACTAATACAATACACTCCTTCCATCAAGTAAAGTACCATCCGATTTATTGAGCTCAAATAAAGTGTTAGCTCATGTAATAGCTGTAACTATCCCTAAGTTAGACTTGTTCACAAAGAACACAACTCTCCTTTATGTACTAAGATTGACTAGAAACCTAATCTATCAATCCCATGCTCTTATCAGAGGGTGATGGATACCATCTTGACTACTCTGCTCACCAATGAACAGTCATCACTATACCTGTAATCATTTGTATCATGCTGACAACAAGGTATGCATGAGTATAGCCTAAAGTATAGCAACTTCAGCACAAGGTATCCACTATCTCAGGTTTGATGATACTCATACTGCTACTGCAATAAGACGTTGACACCAACACATGAATATAGTTATTTTTAGTGTTTGTCTTATAATGGTCTCCAACGTATTACCTGAATACATTCATGTGTTAACTCAAGGTACCACCTTCAGCTCGCGAGATCGGCTGCTTGGATCTAATCCAAGGAGTAAGCCTATACATGCTAGTATGTCTGCTTCATTGATGTCCATAGCTCCCATAATTACACGTGTGTACAGTTCTCACTCTACATAGCTCCCACTATGTCCTTCCATTTTCACGCTATGAAATAGTTACAGACTTTGTATTATTATATCAACGAATATGTATACGTATATATAATATTATATATATATATATATACACACACACACACACACACACACACACAATACCAGCGAGATACAAAAATAGAGAAGATCATCGATATATTAAAGGTGCCATATTATTGATAACAATAATCCAAAAACTGTTCATACATTAGTGACTAATAAAGATATATCGCCTTAATTGCATCTAGGGCATACATCATGTCTAAAATACTCCCACTTGCACTAGAGCCAATTACCCATGTGTTTCATGCCATACTCATTAACATGCTGGTCATGCTTAACTTGAGTTATTGCTTTGTTAGCCCATCTGTTAGATTATGATCCATAGGGGTGCATTCTAAACTTATATCCTTTCTAGTAACTATCTCTTTAATGAGATGGTACTTTCTGAGTATATGTTTGTTTCTCTGACGAAATCGTGGTTCTTTTGCTTGAGTAATAGTCCCATTGTTATCGCGATAGACCATTATTGGATTTACAATGTTAGATACCATGTCGAGATAACCAATAAATCCCTTTAGCCAGAAATCTTGCTTAACTGCTTCAGAAGTAACTATATACTCAAATTCGATGGTCAAATCAACAGTCGTATCTTTGTTTGAAACTTTTCCAAACAATTGCTCCTTCATTTAACATAAACACATAACTTGATTAGGACTTGTAATCATCCTTGTCAAAATGAAAATGTGCGTTAGTGAATCGCTTCATAGAGAGATCATATATACATCCCTATCAAGGTTCCCATTAAGGAATGTGGTTTTCACATCCATCTATCAAGTCTCATAATCATAATGAGCAGTGATGGCAAGGGGTATTATGATAGACTTTAGCTTGGCTAGTGGTGAAAAGGTTTCATTATAGTCAATGCTTTCTTTCTGGCTATAACCCTTTACAACTAGACTTGCCTTATAGATAATTACATTACCATCCATGTTGTTGAACCCAAGTTAATAGTACTTCACAGTACTTAAACGTTTTAGAAATAACAAACTATCTATGATAGTGAAATTAATTAAGTACTAAGTAGACTCTTAATTAAACAAGTGATATTTGAGTTTGTTTAAGGGAAAAAAACTCAGTTTACTAAGTTTTAATTAAGTTATGGCTTAGAGTAAGAAAAACTGATTGGAGCTTGTAGAACCCAAGTTAATAGTACTTCACAATACTTAAACATTTTGGAAATAGCAAACTAACTATGATAGTAAAATTAATTAAGTACTAAGTATACTCTTAATTAATGAAGCTTAGTTGAGTGTGTTTAAGGAAAAACAACTCAATCTGCTAAGTAATTAATTAAGTTATGGCTTAGAGTAGGAAAAGCTGAATACTAAATAGTTTAGAAGAATATAACTCAGCTATGCTGAGTTAGCTTTTATTAATTAAAAGCTGAATTGTTTAACACTTAGAGAATTAAATGACACTCGTGCTGCTAACATTTTCTATGAGAAACGAAATATTCTTTCGATGCTTTTCAAGTTAAAAAGCACTGAAATTAAAGAAGATTTCCAGTGGACCTCATAATTCGAAAAGGTGTCAGTATGGAATGTTGGAGATTCCTCACTAAAGTCCAAGACAAAAGGAATTCTATGCCATGCACTACTTCTCAACGTCTCCGCGTGTCTCTGCAAGCATCAGCAATGTCAATGAATCACAAGATTTCACGTTGGATTTCATGCGCCTCTCTCTCAGACCAAATCGCTTGAAGATAAATGAGATTTTATCAACGAAATTTTATCGCGCCTCAATGTTCAAATTTCTATCTCTAAAAGTCATAGAATCTGTCTCCAATGGGAAGATTTGAAAGATATGAAGAGAAGAGAAATTGAAGAACTGCAAGGAGGAAAAGTTTGCAATGGCTACTTCGCAAAGCTCAAGTATAAATAGAAGACTGAAGTAGATGTTCAAACTTGGTGAATCACTTTGAATTTCTTTAAGAGTTGAAACTCTATGCAAATACTCCCAGCTTTAAGAAATTCCAAATTCAAGCAATCAAGCAAAAGCCATTGTCAATTTGTTTGTAATAGAGAGAATCATTCTTAGATTTAACCTTGTAAGGATTCAACATTTTATACGTTGAATTTAGTTCGCACACTTTCATTTCAAATCTGAGTGTCAGTTTGGCAAGGGTACCCAAACTGAGTTGAGTGGTAGTTAGAAAGAAAGGCACTTTCTGTAAAATCATGTCTACCCATTGTAAAGGCTGCTTTACGTTAGTAAGGAGCGAACAATAGTGGATTTAAGCTCGGAGAAGGAATCCGGGGAGGGGACTGGAGGTAGGATGATAAGTGTATATTTACACTTATAATCATGATATTTTCAATTATTAAACACCATGGTTGAAATCATTTTATACTTCATATAAAAGATTTCACATGGTATGTAGTTGTTTTTTATGCAAATGCAGGTACTAGGTAAATCTTGGAAGTAAAATGATTAAAGTTGGAAATCTATGCAAAAAGAGTGAAAAATGTGCAAAAAGATGTGTGGAACTTTAGGAATTGGCAAAGGATCGAAGATGTCAAAGATCGGTAGAAATTGCAAGGAGGAATCATGTGAAAAAGGCATGTCATGATCATGACACATATATCACGGTAGCGACTTGTTAACATTCACTACAGAAAGTTGCCAACCAAGTATTCACGGCTGCTATATACATTCGCGATCGCGACCTTAACAGTTTTTGGTCAACTTTTCTCTTCTTTCAACCGCTGGATAAAAACCATCAACCGCCATCAACCGTTAGACGAAAAGACACCTTTTAAAAGTCAACCAATCATGAAAAAGTGCCTTTCCACTGTAGATGAGATCAAACCAATTCAACTAATCATAATGACGCGGTACAAGTCTTCGCCAATAGACATGACCCTTCGTTTGAACTGATGCAACCCTTGGTACTCTATAAATAGGGCTTCAATCTCCATAATTTCATATGGATGGGAATTTTATTTGGTATATGGTATAATGTGTATACATGCATACATAGTTCTAGAGAGAAAATTGTGTAGATTTTGCTTCGTTCTAAGTTAGCGAGAAAATGTATAAGTGACTCGAACCTTATTTCGATCACTAGATTTCTCTACATATTCGAGCAATTATTGTATAAGTGTAATTGCAAATCACTTATCAATAAAAGTATTCGTTCTTCAATATTCATTTATTCAATATTCACAAAGAATAGCATCCTAGCGGTGGTTCTGTAAGAGCCGAGACCAAATTCAAAGCAAACGCAAGAATTGTGAGAATGACGACTCCCATTAAAGAGTGGATGCAGTTTGATCAACTTTAGCTTCCACTTGCATACCTTACAACTTTGCTTTGTTTTCTACTTATACTTTCTATTTCAAAGTTTATGATATGTCTATGTGTCATAGTGTGTATTTCGTGTTGAGTCTTTTATATTAATTAAGTTATATGCTTTTGAGTTAACTTTAAGAGTGATTTCGGGGTTAACAAGATTGTGTATAGTCACTGGATCTGTAATTATAACGCTGTTTACTGAGCTAAGATTTTTGGAATGGTAACTTACTAAATACGGCTATATGAGAGCGACCCGTACTAAGCATAGTACTATTGTTATCCAGGTTTATATAATCATCTTAATTCGTTTGCACTAGACTTAGAAAAGTCATTTCATGTGTTGCTCTGCAGTGAATAATTGAATATCTGAGTGTCTAGAACCAAATTTGTTAAAGTAGTCTAGTGTACATAATATCTTTGATGATTTTGCATGTTTTCGTTGCTATACTTATTCGTAGGGATAATCTATACCGATTACTTCTACTCTAATCTATTTATACATTTATCTATTTATTTACCATCATATTCCAACCAACCCAACAATAATAAAATTATCTATTTTATTTTCTTTGTTTCGTTACTCTTGTTGGTCTTTATAACTGGTTCCTTCCATGTGGGTTATATATCTTTTAAAACTACATTGCAACTGTATACTTGCAGTTATCATCATTTTTCTATTTTGATAAGTGGTGTTGACAACACCTGTACTTTAAAGCAAAAATCTCACGAATGAGTTATTAAACTTATTAGTAGAAAGTGGTAAACAGTTGGTTATCTCCTTTGTTGTCTTTAGCGTTGATTCTTCTACTGTTGTTATTGCTTTTGTTGGTGTGGTTGTTGTAATTGCTAGTCCTGCTACTACTGGTATTGTCTCTTTAAGAGTGCAATTTTAAAATAATTCTCTTTTTGTTGAGCTGATGTTGCTACTTTCTCCCCCCTTGATAATCTGTTCTTGCATTAATTGACAAACGTTGAAGGAGTCCAAAGCTTCAACAAATAGCTCCTGCTTCCTAATAAGAACTGGATCAATCTCAGGCTCTAGCTGCTCCTTGCCATCATTGGAAAGATACTCCTACTCATTAAGCTTCGTAAGTAGAAGATGATGAGTCTTGGTGAGATGTGCTATTAAGTCAAGACCTTAACAAGAAATTGTTGAAAACATTGAAGCAGTCCACGAAATTCTCCTACTGACAATGTTGTCTTCAGTTGGGCATCAACCTCAATTATCCCTGGCCCCAAGGCTTGTATAAGAGTCTACTTAGTACTTAATTAATTTTGTTGTCTTGGATAGTTTGTTATTCTAAAACTCAAGATACTGTGAAGTATCATTATATTGGATTCAACAATGTTAAATGTGTTGTAATCACTTTCTAATTTTTTTCATTTACTTCTAAGATTATAATTGTTTATTTACTACTTTTGTACAAGTTATCTGATAGAATAATATTTACTATCAGTTTTCTACCAAGTTCCTACCAGTTTCCTACTAGCTTTCGAACAGTTGAAAAAAATTCAAAAAAATATATTACAATGGATGGTGTTTCGTAGATAAAAATGAGACAATAAAAATCTCTAAAGCAACATGTAAAAAAATAAACGATTTGAGAGATAATGGAAAAATAAAATAATAAAATTCAAAAACACATGTAGAAGGTAAGGGACTAGAGGATGAACAAATGGAGCGTATTTTTGAAATTATGAATCCTAATTAAGTCTAAAAAAAGTTATGGCACAAAAGTTGACTGAAACTAATCCTGAATTTAAACCCATTTTATAACTTTCCCTTAATTCCATTGTCAGATAGAAGAGTTGTTCTAAAGCATTTTTAATGGTGATAGACTATTTTGGCTGTATACATGTTCATGGGCTGGGTCCATCGGGCTTTTGTCTATAAATGCCCATCCCCTATCGTCCCAATCTACTAAAGTTTGCTTGGGCTTGGGCTTGGCTGGTTTTGGGTTCAGGGGCGGATCCCTAGGGGGTAACGGAGGGTCAACTGACCCCCCAAAAATCCTGAAAATTTTGTACACATCCTTAATATGTAAGTCAGAATTCTTCCATGGATGATTAGTGGTGCCGTAAGTGACGAAGAAGATGATCAGAGGCTGAAGAAAGAAGATGAAGAGGTTCTCTATTCTAACAATTTGAAAAGTTAAAGCCCAAAGACCTAAGCCCAAAAAGAGTTACTGTAGGAAATGTCAAAACACAAGCAACAACACACTTATTTATTGTCTTTCTTTTCCAAGACTTGATGTGTAATTACAAGTTTACAACTTTTTGTCCAAATTTCTTGCATAGTATTTGCATAAGTTCATGTTATGATTTGACTCAAGTTTATTCATTATGTTAATGCAAGTTTCACCGCTAACAATAAATTATTTTAGTAGATACTTTTGCGTAACATGTTTGAAGTAAATGTGTGTTAGCTATGTTTTTCATCCAATAAAAAAATTTAAGTTATATTTTAGCGTGTTAGACAAATCTCGACCCCCCCGATCATATTCACCTGGCTCCGCCACTGTTTGGGTTGAGTTAGTTTGGTACAAGTTTGTCTAAAGAAATGTGCATATATTATATTACAAGATTAACTATATTATAAATATTCTATATATATTCATTATGCCAATAAAAATATGTAACTACAACATTTTTCAACTAAACTACTAAGTCAATAATTTAAAATATTACATTATAATTATTTTTTTACATTAATAATGCGGGTTTGCCGCCATTGAGATTTTAAAACTAAGCTCAAACTCAGCCCCATATACTTTGTGGGTTTTAATGGGTTAGGGCTTAGCCGAATAACATTTCAAAAATCATTTCCCAAACTCTTCGTATTCATTAGGGGTGAGCAAAACTCGGTTCGGTTCAAAAACCGAACCGAACCGAAAACCGAAAATGGGGGAACTTTTAGAATCGAAAACAGAAACGAATTATTTCGGTTCGGTTCGGTTTTAAACCAAAATTATATTTTTTTATTTTAAATTAATTTTTTTTCCATATATTAATTTTTTTAACATAAAATAACTAAAAATCAATATAAATAATTTTTAACACATGTAACTTATTGTTGATTTGAAAAAAAAAACCTTAATTTTCAAGTATTAAATGTAAATTGAATGTGAAAGTAATTATTAAATTGAATGTGGACTATATTTGATTTCCCTGCTTTAGCCATGGTTTCAGGTTATGGTACTTCTGGTAAACAAGCTTGTCCTTATTGTATGGAAGATTCGGAAGCTTTTAGTTTACTACATAGGCGGAAAATTTCTTGGTTTGATAATCACAAAAAATTCTTGTCGATCAGTCATCCTTATAGAAGAAATCGTAGAAGTTTTAGGAAAAATAAAATTGTAAGTGGACATGCACCACCCATTTTGAGAGGTGTAGAGCTTTTGCAAAGGATCAATAGATTGGGTTTAATGAAAGTTAAAGAACTTCATTCAGAAGAGGTGAACAAACACGTATGTAAGACATGTGGATGGAAAAAGCGTAGTATCTTTTGGGATTTACCTTATTGGAAAACTAATCTCATAATGTATACTTTAGATGTTATGCACATTGAAAAAAATTTCTTTGATAATATTTTCAATACGGTGATGAGTATAGATGGGAGGAGCAAAGATAATTTAAAATCTTGAGAAGACTTGAAATTGTTTTGTATTAGGAAAGAATTAGAAGAGGATCCTACATCTAGGAAGTACCCTAAAGCTTGTTATACATTGGATAAGAATCAAAAGAAGATCCTTTGTGAATGGGTAAAGGGACTTAAATTTCCTGATGCATGTGTCAAACTTAGGACGGTGTGTTAATATGAAAAAGCTTAAGCTATTTGGCATGAAAAGCCATGAATGCCATGTGTTCATGCAATGTTTGCTGCCTATAGTTTTTCGTGAGTTACTTTTAACAAATGTTTGGGAAGCTTTGACAGAGTTAAGTTTGTTTTTCAAAAACTTAACATCTAGAATGATTAGGGTTGAAGACATGGAAAAATTAGAACATGAAATTCCTATCATTCTATGTAAACTAGAGAAAATATTTCCACCGAGTTTCTTTGACTCAATGGAACATTTACCTATATACTTGCCATATGAAGCCAAGATTACCGGTCTAGTTCAATATACTGGATGTATCCTTATGAGAGGTAATAAGTTAAACTCTTTTAAAATTGTCTCGTGTGTTATTGGTAAATGACACAAATGCTTACAAAGTTTCCTCTAATAGATTTCTTAGACGTTTGAAGAAGAATGTTAAAAACAAAGC
>CATIWQ010363999.1:0-14949 GCA_949673415.1 Euphorbia schlechtendalii
ATATATCTTCATCCAGTGGATATTTATCAGCTTTACCCATGTTAAATTCAACTATATCATCACCTATCCTTAACTTAATTTTTCCTTCCGAAACATCTATCAATGCTTTGCCAGTATGCATAAAAGGTCTTCCTAAGATTATAGGACACTTTTCATCATATGCAAAATCTAGCACAAAGTTTGTTGGAAAAACAAATTTATCCACTTTAATTAGCACATCTTCTATTATGCCATAAGGACGTTTAATAGACTGGTTAGCCAATTGCAAGACCATATTTGTCCTTTTAACTTCATCATCAAGCTTTAACTCTTTGAAGATCGATAAAGGCATAAGGTTTATACTAGCCCCAAGATCACATAAACATTTTGGAAGAGAAATGTTTCTAAGTTTACACGGAATTGTGAAACTTCCTGGATCTTTAAGTTTAGTGGGCATTGTAGTGGTTATTATTTTGCTACAATCTTCAATTAAAGATACTTTTGATAATCCTTCTAAACTACTACAGTAGTTAGGAATCTGAGTAAAGGTTTCTATGAATGAGAGATTGATTTCCAAACCTTTAAGTTTATTGATGTATTCGATGAATTGGTTATCCTCATTTTTCTTCTTCATTCTATGTGGAAATGGTGGTTGATGGGGATTAACCTTTTCGAATTTAGGTTGTTCCTCCTCTCCTGCTTTATCATTGGATTTACTTAGATATTCATCCGGCACTTCTACAATATCATTAGCAAGCATACCCGAAGGATTTGGTTCATCTAGTAATTTACCACTATGAAGGGCTATAGCATACACAATTTCCTTAAGCTTTCCTTCCGTGTTACTAGGTAAATGGCCTTTTCCTCTAGATGGAAGAGCACTAGCTAATTGACTAACTTATATTTCCAAATTATGAATGGAAGATGATTGATTTTTTTAAACATTTGATCCATCTTATTCTCTAACTTTTTATAACATTCTTCCGACTCTGATTTCTTATTACAAACTTTCTCTAGAAACTTGTCTATTTTACTTATTAATTGCCCTATTCTATCGTTACTCTGATAATTTTTTTTATTATCACCATACTTTCAATTAGAACTCCTATAATTATTTCCATTATTACCATAAGAATTCCCTTAACTTTGAACATAACTTAATTGCTCCTCTACACATGGGTTAAAGTTACACTCAAAAGTAGTGTGTCCGATTTGACCACAATTTTCACATGTCAAAGGGTTATTCTTATTTATATGCATGTTATCTATCTTATTAGATAAAGCAGATATTTGTGCTGGCATAACAGAAATAGAATCTAATTCATTAACCTATTTAACTGAACTAGAAGATGTAGATGCATCATGTGAAAGAGTAGGATTAGTAATAATTACTTGTGCTCTCTCCACTGGCCACATACTATTGTTACTTGCCATATCTTCCAAAAGATCAAAAGCTTCTTGACTAGTTTTCTTCATAAGAGATCCCATAGCCATAGCATCAATCACTCCTCTTGTAGCATTATTTATTCCATTGTAGAAAGTTTGCAAAATTACATTTTGGGGTAAACCATGATGAGGACAAACTCGCTGAACTTCCTTATAACGTTCCCAGGCTTCGTATAAGGAGTCACTATCTTTCTGGGTAAAGGAAGTGATTTCTTTAATGAGTCTTGCGGTTTTGGCTAAAGGAAAATATTTAGTCAGAAAGGCTTAGGCTAGTTGGTTCCAAGTAGTGATTGAATTTGGGGGTAGTGAATTCAACTAAACTTTCGCTTTATCACGGAGTGTAAATGGGATTAAGCGAAGTTTAACTGCTTCATTAGGATCATTAGGTATTTTGAAAGTATCGCAGACTTCTAAAAAGTTTTCAATATGAGAATTCAGATTTTCATTGGGAAGACCATAGTATTGCACATTGTTGCTAATCATTTGAAGTAATGCTGGTTATATTTCAAATTGATTTGCTGCAATTAGCGGTCTAGCAATTCCTTGATTGTTACCATTGATGGTCGGAATGACATAATCCATAAGCCTTGGTTCAGGCGGAACTGGATTTGGATTTGGATTTTCAACTTGCTCTTTATTGTCAGCCATCCTTGTTACTTGTCTCTTATTTTTCCATTTCCTTGTCCTACCAAATCATTCTGTTTCTGATTCGAAAGACATCAAACTTTCTCCCCAACTATGCGTACTTGGCATGCACATGCTAGAAAGAAAACTCAATGAATAAGTAAGAAAAATATGTTAATAACAATATATAAACATGTAAAACTAAAAACAAAAACAAAAACAAATAAATCTATTGACACACAAACATAATTGGCCATTCTCCTGTAATTTGATCTCTAGAACGCACTTGCCTTCCCCGGCAACGGTGTTAAAAACTTATTCACCACTTTTCTACTGATAAGTTTAATAACTTGTTCGCAAGATTTTGCCTTTAAAGTATAGGTGTTGTCAATACCACTTATAAAATAGAAAAATGATGATAATTATAGGTATACAGTTGTGATAAAGTTTTAAAAGATATAAATCCCACAGGGAAGGAACCAGCTCTAAAGATCAACATAATAAACGGAACAAAAGAAAATAATGTAATTTAGTTTGGAGGATTGGAATGATGGGTGGATAGACAAATGTATGAAAGATTAGAGAAGATAAAAAGTATATGGATATTCCCTACGAACAAGTATAGCAAAGAAAACATGCAAAGTCATCAAAGATATTATGTTCACTAGATTAATTTAACAGATTCGGTTTTAAACACTCAGATATTCAATTATTCATTGCAAAGCAACACATGAAATGACTTTTCTAAGTCTAGTGCAAACGAATTAAGATGATTATATAAACCTAGATAATAATATTACTATCCTTTATACGGGTCACTCTCACATAACCATATTTAGCAAGTTACAATTCCAAAAATGTTGGCTCACTAAACAGCGTTATAATCACAGATCCAGTGATTATACACAATCTTGTTAACCTCAAAACTACTCTTAAATTAAACTCAAAAGCATATAAGTTGATTAATATAAGACTCAACATGAAATACACATTATGACACAGACATATCATAAACTTTGAAATAGAAAGTATAAGTAGAAAGCAAAGTTATAAGGTATGCAAGTGAAAGCTAAAGTTGATCAAATCGTATCCACTCTTTAATGGGAGTCATCAATTCCCGAAATTCCTTCATCTTCTTTGAATTCGGTCTCGACTCATACAGAACCTCCGCTAGGATGCTATTCTTTGTGAATATCGAACAAACGAATTTTGAAGAATGAAAACTTTTATTGATAAGTGATTTGCAATTACACTTATACAACAATCACTCAAATATGTAGAGAAATCTAGTGATCGAAATAGGGTTCGAATAACTTATACATTTTCTCGCTAACACTTATGAACGTAGCAAAATCTAGATATTTTTATTCTCTATCTATGCACACATGTCTACCATGCCATGGACAACTTTATCTACAACTTGTGCCACAAAATTGGTGAGTTTGGAGCCCTATTTATAGAGTACAAAGGGCTGCGTCTATCCAAATGAAGAGTTGTGTCCATTGGTGAAAGATTGCATCACTTCGTTGTGATTGGTTGAATTAGGTTGATCTTATCCACAATGGAAAGACACCTTTTCATGATTGGTTGACTTCCAAAATGTGTCTTTTCGTTTGGTAGTTGATGGCGGTTGATCGTTCTTATCTGACGGTTGGCAGTTGAGAAGAGTTGACCAAAAAACCATCAAAGTCACGACCGCGAAGTACATGTCACGACCGTGAATACTTGGTTGGTAAATTTTTGTTCTGAAGAGTACTAAGTCAAGACCGCGAATGGTTGTCACGATCGTGAATTGTGTTTTTCTTCAAAATCCTTCCTGTAATTTTACTGAATTTCAACAGCTTCGATCCTGAGCCAAATCCTTAAGTTCCACACATCTTTTTGCACCTTTTTCATTCGTTTTTAATAGATTTCCAACTTTAATCATTTTACTTCCACGATTTACCTAGTACCTGCATTTGCATAAAAAACAACTACACACCACATGAAAAATTTTATATGAAGTATAAAAATGACTTAAACTATAGAGTTTAATGTGTAAAATTATCATAATAATAAGTGTAATTATACACTTATCAATACTTGAGACCATTAGCTTGAAACTTAAGAAACAACATGAAGGTATGGATTTAAAATCCATAGTAATTCATCTTAGAGGACTTCATACAAGCATGAAAGTTGAGTGGAATGAAATTTTGAAGTTCCTTTATAACTCTAGGAGAGATGATGGGATCCTAGCCCCTAAGCGATGCATCGAATACTTACAGTATTCTAGAAGATTGGCTCAAATAGGAATCGAGATAGATTCCAAGCATGACATACAATTAATGATAGGAACCCTATCTGATAAATATTTATCTTTTGCGAAAGATATATTATGTCAAAGAGGACCAACACGACATCTGAGTTTATTAGGAAACTTAAAAGTTTTGAGCAAGGTATGGTGGTAAGAAGAACATGTATCTTTGTACGTAAACCTTACATTAAAGGTAAAGGTTTAAAACCCATCGATAGGAAAGTAAAAAATGTGGTAATTGAAAAGGGGAAACCCAAAGGATTATGTTTCCTGTGCGAAAGGCCAGGACACTGGAAACGTGATTGCAAAGCTTGTATTTCTGAACAAGCGAAGAAGAAGCAAAGTCAGGCATCTACTTTAGGTATGTTCACGATAGAGAGTTTCTCTACAGTTCTCTATGAGCCTACTTGGGTATTAGATACTGGTTGTGGTACTCATATGTGTACTTTTGTACAGGGTTTATGAAAAAATAAAAGGCTTGTAAAGAGGGAAATGGACCTAAAAGTTGGAAATGGAGCACAGGTTGTTGCAACAGTTATAGGGACATATAGCCTTCGTTTGCCTAGTGGCCTAGTTTTAATTTTGAATAATTGCTATTATATTCCAGCTGTCACTAAGAATATTATTTTATGTTGCACTTCTAGCAATGGAAGGATTTGAAATTTTATTTTCTCATAATAAATGTCAAATTCAGCATGACAATATTCTTTATACTTATGGAATATCTTTGAATGGCATATATGAAATTCTAAATATGAACATTGTTAAGAAATTGAAATCAGATAATGAGAAATCCTCTTACTTATGGCATTGTCATCTGGGCAACATAAATGAGACTTGCTTAACTAAGTTACACAAATGTAGAAACTTAGGCCCAATGGAATGGGCTTCCTATGGTATGTGCGAACCTTGTTTAAAAGGGAAGATGACTAAGAAACTTTCAAAGGAAAGGGTCAGTGTTCCACTAGTACTTTGGAAATAATACATTCTTATGTATGTGGTCCAATGAGTGTTAAGACACATTAGGGTTTCATCTACTTCATAACCTTTATTGATGATTACTCGCGATATGGTTATTTGTACCTTATGAGGCACAAGTTTGAAAATTTTGATGCTTTTAAAGAATTCAAAACTGAAGTAGAGAAACAAAATGGGAAAAGTATCAAAACCCTTCAATCTGATTGAGGTGGTGAATACTTAAGCCAGGAGTTTCAGGATTATCTATGGGATTATGGTATTTTATCCCAATAGACCCCTCCTTATACACCCCAACACAATGGAGTGTTAGAAAGGAAGAATCAAACCCTACTTGATATGGTTCAGTGCATGATGAGCTAAGCAAAACTCAATAGATCCTTTTAGGGTTAGGCACTTGAGAGTGTAGTTTATGTACTAAACAGAGTGCCCTCTAAATCAGTTGATCAAACTCCATACGAGTTATGGTATGGTAAGAAACCTGCTCTTTCTCACCTGAGAGTTTGGAGATGTCTTGCATATGTTGAAAGGATAAGTTCAGATAAACTGGGTGCTAAGTCTGATAGATTTCTATTTGTAGGTTACCCTAAGGAGACTATAGGGTATACCTTCTATAATCTCAAGGACCAGAAAGTCCTTATTTCCATAAATGCTCAATTCCTCCAAAACGAGCATATACTTGTGAAAGCTAGTGGGAGCATTCTTGAGTTGGGTACTCAAGTAGATAAAAAAGATAGTCAAATGATTATACCTGCACCTGTTACACAAGATAGTGTAAGTATGGAATAGGCTATTATAACACCAACATTGTGTAGGTGAAGTCGGGCTTCAATCGCTCCCGAGCGATACGGGTTTATCATCACTAATGATAAAAATCTCTTCCTTATGGAAGATGATGAGCCCAAGAATTACAAGGAGGCAATGGAAGGCTCAGAATCTGATAAATGACTTTCAGCCATGAGATTGGAGATGGGCTCCATGCATGAAAATCAAGTCTGGAACTTGGTTGATGCTCCAAGTAGGATTAAGCCCATAGGATGCAAATGGGTTTTTAAGAAGAAAATCGACATGGATGATAAAATATTTACCTATAAAGCAAGATTGGTTGCAAAAGGGTACAATAAAAAAGAAGGCATTGACTATGATGAAACCTTTTCACCGGTGGCCATGGTAAAGTTTATCAGGATACACCTTACCATCACCGCTCATTATGATTATGAGATTTGGCAGATAGGTGTGAAGATAGCATTCCTTAAAGGGAATCTAGACAAGGATGTGTTTATGACACAACTTTAGGGTTTCACATCTAAAGAGGGCTCTAAGGTATGCAAGTTATAGAAGTCCATTTATGGATTTAAGCAAGCATCGAGGAGTTGGAATATTAGGTTCGATGAGATAATCCGAGAAAATGGTTTTGTATCAAATGATAATGAGCCCTGTGTATATAAAAAGGCTAGTGGGAGTGCGATCGTTTTCCTTGTATTATATATCAATGACGTATTATTAATAGGAAAGGATATTCCTTTTCTTCAGATAGTTAAGACATGGTTGTCAAAGAAGTTCTCCATGAAAGATATTGGAGAAGCAGCTTTTATACTTGGTATTAAAATTTACCGAGATAGATCCAAAAGGTTGTTAGGTCTTTCGCAAAATACATACATATATAAGGTTTTGGCTGGATTTAACCTTGAGCAGTTAAGAAAGGGTTATCTAACTATATCTCACGGGATTAACCTTTCTAAATCTAAGTGTTCGAGAACACAAAAAGAGAGACTACGCATGAATGGAATACCCTATGCCTCAGCGATAGGGTCCATCATGTATGCCATGTTATGCACTCGGCCTGACTTCTCACATGATTTGAGCTTCACAAGCAGATTTCAATCTAACCCAGTTGAGAAGCACTGGATGGTCGTTAAAATTATCCTCAAGTACTTACGCAAGACTAAGGATATGTTTTTAGTATTAGAGAAGGTGAACTCACTTTAAAGGGATACACCGATGTGAGTTTTCAGTCTGACAAGGATGATTATAAGTCTCAATCAGGTTGTGTGTTTATGTTTAATTGAAGGGTAGTTGTTTGGAAGAGTTTCAAACATGATACGACTACAATTTCAACCACAGAATCTGAGTATTTAGTTACTTCAAAAATAGCTAAGCAAGTCGTATAGCTTAATAGATTTATTGGTGATCTCAGTGTGGTGCCAGCATTGTAATCCGATAGCGGTCTATTGTGATAACAATGGGGTTATTGCTCAAGCAAAGGAACTACGATCTCATCACAGAAATGAACATATACTCAAAAAATATCATCTCTTAAATGAGATGGTAACTAGAAAAGATATAAGTTTAGAATACATCCCAACAAATCAGAATCTAGCGGATGGGCTACCAAAACCATTGACTCAGCTTAAGCATGACCAGCATGTTAACGAGTATGGTATAAAGCACATGGCCAATTAGCTCTAGTGAAAGTGGGAGATTGTTAGACATGATTTATGCCTTAGAGGCTTAGCTATAATGTATAAATAGTTTTGAATTATTAATAATAATCAAAGGCATTTTGTTACTTATCAGTGCTTCCTTTAATTATATCTCTCTAGTCTCATAAATATTTTGATATGTATATGCACATTAATGAAACAAAGTCCATGACTTTCATATAGTAAAAGTGCAAGGACATAGTGGGAGCTATGTGGAGTAAGAACTGCACATACATGTTACTATGAATAGTCTAAATATCCCTAGACATAGTTCCATTGAGACTAGACATCAATAGAGCGGATAGACTATCATGTGTAGGCTTATTCCTAAATTAGTTTTAAGTGGCCGATCTCACGAGCTGAAGGTGGTACCTTGAGTTAACACATGAATGTATTTGGGTAATACATTAGAGATAGCCATATAATAAACACTCAGAAATAACTATATTCATGTGTTGGTGTCATGTCTTATTGTAGTAGCAGTACGAGTATCCCCAAACCTGAGATATCGTTACCTTATGTAGGAGTTACTATACTTTGGGTCATACTTATTCATACCCTGGCATTCAGGATGACACGGGTGATTACGGGTATAGTGATGATCACATTTGGTAAGCTATGTAGTTAAGATGGGATCCATCACTCCTGATATAGTAATATAATGGACATGCACCTTAGGACCCTTTGTTGAAGTGACACATTCATAAACCTCTGATTAGAGTATACAATTTATGGAATGGGTTTCTAGTCAATCAAGATATAAAACCGTTGAGTGGTGTTCTTCGTGAATAAGTCTAATTCCAGGATAGCTAAGCTGACACTTAATCAGAGCTCAATAAACTAGATGGTACTTAACGTGATGGAAGGAGTGTATTGTACTGGTTACTACTGAAGAACCAGATCAAGTCATAGGCACGTGATGTTCTAAGTATCGGGGGATCATACACCTTTGCTAGAAAGCCCATTTGATTGTCTAGAGTTATAGGGTTCCATAATGGTCAGGAACACTGAGCCTAAAGGTTCCCGGATAGGAAGCCAAGTTTAGGTTAACCTCCAGCAGCTCTATACTTTGGGATCATATGAGGTCACACACTTTGGGTCTTTATCGGACCATGTAAAGAACTTATGGACTAGGTCTATACTGAAAATACAAGTAGTGAAATCAGTGAGAGGAATTATTAATTGATTTAACCGAATGAATAATTCAAAGGAATAATGAAAAGATAGGGAAAAATAGTCAAAGTGAGCAAGGGAATTTTCCCGTTGCAAGTGGGCCCTGAAAAGAACACAGGTTATTCAAGATGGAGCCCGAGCGGTTGCCCGTAAGCTAAAAAGCTCGCGGGCTACTAGCACCCGGGGCAAGCCTGTGCACTAGCGGGTTGCAAGTGCACAAGACCATAGGTTGCGGCATGGGTCAACCTATTTTTCCCTATATATAGGCTTCTAGCCTCTCATTATTTACATACACCAAAAAGCTTTGAGTTTATTTTTCTTTCTAATTTCTACTCCTCTTCTTTTATTGTCTGAGATCCTCCACGAGTTTCACTAAACAAATTGAAGAGTTCTTTTAGAAGGCTCAAAGTTTAAGTGAGTTTTCTGTAACGGATTTTCAGGTTAATTTATAAGTAGTCTAGCAACTGCTATAAATCGATGGGGTTCTACCTCTTCGAGGTTTTGGTCGGTGAAGATCCATGTGGATCAATTCATAGAGGCTCTCCTAGTTTAGAATCTTGTGCTATCAGAATTGCTCTAAAGGGAACGCCGCTACCAAAAGAGAGATCAAGCACGCATTAACCGGTAATTCTTTAATCTTTAGATTCTAGGTTTCTTTTATATATGGAACATTTTAACCTAGATTATAACAATCATGGCATGCTTAGGAGATCCTCAAGTTAATTTTAAGGTTTTGATTTCCGTCTTACAACCTATGCATGTTCAATTACTATTTTGATTAACCAACAAGGACCACTTAATTATCTTTTTTAATTTCAGTGCATTTTCTCTTGAAAAGCACCAAAGGAATATTTCATTTCTCATAGAAATCATTAAGTGCATATGTGCTAAATATTTCTCTAAGTGTTAAAAAGAACTTAGCTTTTATAAATAAAAGCTAAATCGGATTTGCCAAGTCTATATTTTGTAAACTATGTAATACTAAGCTTAACTCAACTTTTCTTACTCTAAGCCATAACTTAATTAATATCTTGGTAAACATAGTTGTGTTCCCTTAACATCCTCAGTAAATTTCATTAATTAAGATTCTAATTAGTACTTAATTAATTTCACTATCCTAGTCAATTTGTTATTTTCAAAACGTTTTAAGTAATGTGAGGTACCATTAATCTTAGGTTCAACAATCTCCCCCATATTGGAATGAATAACAAACTTTGTAGTAGAAGAGATTAATTGAATAAATATATTAAAGATATAGGAATACCTAATAGATGATGTAAGACTCCCCCATGCTGAGTGAATTCCTTGTTAAGTGCGGACTCCCCCATACTGAGTGAATTTTCCTCAGGCATCACAACTTCCCCATACTTAGAGGAGTTTCCTTCGATTTGGGACTTTGTCTTACTTTAGCTCTTCTTTAAGGTTAGTCTCGTGTACATATTCCTGCATCAGTTCATAAGAAGAAATAAGATACAAAGCAAAATACAAAAAGTTAAGAAGCTCTTATCTTGGATAAGCAAACTTGTAATTTTTATTGTATTATAAAACACTTTGTCAGTACACAAACTATGTTCTAAGGTAAGTTTACATTAATCCCTATTACATGATTTTGCCTATACTATTTCTAACACCTTATTTACACTAATGAGAAGAAGAAGGCTATCTAGAGCTTTTTGGTTTATTAGAGGATGTTGTTGATTGATTTTCTTGTTTATGTTGTTGATGCTAAGGTTGATGTTGAGTATGCTTAGGCAGAGAAAACTTGTTTAGGTTTGCAGGTCTAGTTTCATTTTCAGCTACTTTCTCCCCCTTTATTATCTGGTCTTTAATGATTTTCTCAAGATAGATGTTAAAGGAATCCAAAGTAGAATAAAAATCCTCTTGCCTGCCATTGATCGGTGGAGAAATCTCTTGCTCTAGCTTCTCTTTTCCCTTAGTCGTTAAGAAGTCTTGATCATTCATCTCAAAGAGATGCAAGTGATGGAACTTGGAAAGATGTGCAATTTGATCGAACCCTTGGCATGCGAACTGTTGAAAGCACTGTAATAGAGCTCTGAAATCTGAGGGAGATAATGCAATCTTCAGCTTTGCCTTCATATCGAGGATCCTTGGACATATAGATGATATAAATCTTGCATTGAAATCAATATCCTTCGCATCATACATTCCCGTTGTCACCAATTAATTCACATTCTTCTAGAGATCTTCAATCTAGACTTTAAGAATATTTAGCTTTTTGTGCACTCAGAGACCATTGTTCAGGTCTAGAGACTTAGTGGGCTCTGGGAAAATCTTACTCATGGCCTCAAAGATGGCATTTTGTGGCTTCTTGATTTATTCATTTGTGTTGTAATTAACTTCTTTGTAAACAGCATCAAACTTGTCAGTGAGAGAGTCAATGTTCAGCATGGGCTGATTGTCTTCTTTCTTGACGACTACATCAACGGTCTTGATAACTTGATCAATCTGTCATCATAATTCACTATGAGCTTGGATATGCTCTCTGTCAACTTCTCCATGCTATGCTCGATGTCTTTTATGGTCTCCACTTCTTTCAGCACATTTTCTATCTTTCGGTCTATGCTTTTCTTTATTTTGGCCTGCTCTTCTCCAAACTTGTGAAACTATGTAGCTTGAGTTTCCATTGTGGTACTCAATCTCCTTAGCTGCTCAATTGAAGCATCTACACTACCCTTTATCTTTCCTGCCATCGCGTTAGTGAGAGCAGCTTACTTTGGAATAGATGTAACAGCAGTGTTGAGTTGAGCCACAGAATCAGACAAGTCAATTAAGATTAGATCCATCTTATCCACCAAGCTTTTGGCTCTTTACTTCGCTAAATTTTTACAAACTGCCTTAAATATTCTCAAAATCCTTGAAGTAGATAGATTCAGAGGGAAAGCTGGAGTGTTCATCGAACTCAGTTAGCTTAGCCTTTGGCTTAGCGGATAAGTCTGTCAATTCTTTGGCAAGTAACAGTTTGCTTACTGCCCCATCTAACTCACCATCAGACTTGAGCATTTGGAATTTCTTCCTTGCCAACTCTCTAATATGTGAAAAGATGGCTGAATCAGCTAAGTCCTCTTGGACAGGCTAGCTGCTTGAGGTTGTGATAAGTGTATAATTACACTTATTATCATATTAACTTTATACACTAAACACTATAGTTTAAGTTATTTTTATACTTCATATAAAATATTTCACATGGTATGTAGTTATTTTTTATGCAAATGCAGATACTAGGTAAATCTTGGGAGTAAAATGATCTAAAGTGGAATTCTATGAAAAAAGAGTGAAAAAGGTGCAAAAAGATGCGTGGAACTTAAATATTTGGCTTAGGATCGAAGCTGTAAAAAATCTGTGAAGTTACAAGGAGAATTCTGAAGAAAAATGCAATTTGCGATAATGACTTGTTCTTCTTCAAAACAGAAATCTGCCAATCAAAGGTTCACGATCTCGACTTGTATATCATGGTTATGACTTGGATGGTTTTCTGGTTTAATCTTCTTAACTACCAACCGCCAGATAAGGACAATCAACTGCCATCAACTACCAATGAATAGACACCTATCAGAAATCAACCAATCATGAAAAGGTGCCTATCCATTGTGGATTACATTGAAGCTTCTCAAACAATCACAATGAAGTGATGTAATCATTCACCAACGGACACAACTCTTAGTATGGATAGACAAAACCCTTCGAACTCTATAAATAGGGCTTCAAAACCTCATAATTTCTTGCAGTAGGAAAAGCAGAGGGAAAACATTAGAGTGCATGAGTGAGATATAGTGTGTGTGTGTATAGATAGAGAATTCGCTACGTTCATATGTGTTAGCGAGAAAGTGTTTAAGTGATTCGAATCCTTATTTCGACCACTAGAATTCTCTATATTCTCGAGCGATTGTTGTATAAGTGTACTTGCAAATCACTTATCAATAAAAGTTTTCATTCTTTAATATTCATTTGTTTGATATTCGCAAAGAATAGCACCCTAGCGAAGGTTTTGTACGGGCCGAGACCGAATTCAAAGTAGATGGAAGAATTGTGGGAATTGACGACTCCCATTAAAGAGTGGATATGGTTTGATCAACTTTAGCTTTCACTTGCATACCTTACAACTTTACTTTTCTTTCTACTTATACTTTCTATTTCGAAGTTTATGATATGTTTATGTGTCATAATGTGTATTTCATGTAAAGTCTTTTATATTAATCAAGTTATATGCATTGGAGTTACTTTTAAGAGTAGTTTCGGGGTTAATAATATCGTGTATAATCATTGGATCTGTGATATAACACTGTTTAGTGAGCCAACATTTTTGGAATGGTAACTTGCTAAATGTGGCTATGTGAGAGAGACCCGTACTAAACATAGTATTGACATTGTCCAGGTTTATATAATTGTCTTAATTCGTTTGCGCTAGGTATAGAAAAGTTGTTTCATGTGTTGCTCTGCGGCGAATAATTAAACATCTGGGTATTTTGAACCGAGTCTGTTAGATTAGTTTAGTGAATCATGATATTCTTGTTGAACTTACATGTTTTCTCTGCTATCCTTATTTCGTAGGGAAAATCTATATATTTAGATTCTCTAAAAAATCTATATATTTAGATTCTCTAATCTTTCATATCTATATTTACTCATTCTTCATTCTAACCCTCTTATCCAAAATATTAAATCTATTTTATTTTCTTTACTCTATCTTCCTTGTTGATCTTTAGAGCTAGTCCTTCCCTATGGGTTCGATATCTTTTAAAACTACATCGTAATTTATACTTGCAGTTATCATCATTTTTCTATGTTGATAAGTGGTATTGACAACACTTATACTTTACATGAACAAGTTTTTGGCACCATTAATATATAGCCAAACTCTTTGCGAAAAAGTTATTAAACTTATCTGTAGAAAAGTGGCAAAAAAGTTTTTGGCACCGTTGCCGGGGAAGGCAATAGCATTCTAAAGATTAAATTGTCGGAGAACGGGAAATTATATTTAATATGTTTGTTTTTCTAAGTTTTTCTAGGTACAAAGTCTAAAATTTGAAGAATTTGAAGAATTAAAGAAGATCACGACTGTGACATACATCTCGCACTAGTGAATATCAAGTTTCAAAACCTACTATTTCAGTGATTAAAGAAGTCACGATCACGACAGGCCTTCGTGATCGCAACATGGGCCCTTGATTCTCCTTCACAACAAACGGGTTTTCCCTTTTCTTTACTTTTATTTTTCATATTTTTTAGACTAGTTAGTTGTTTGTTTAGTTTTTCATTTTTTTAATAAAATATCTCACAATGAGGACATTGTTTAGTGTGTGGGGGGGAATTGTAAAATCCCAAAAATCCAAAAAAATTAAATAAAATAAAAAATCGAAGAATTTGAAAATTTTTCTTGATATTTTTGTTAGTTATATATTATCATTTCTTATACTTTACTAATATTTGTCCAAGGTTATTGAGTGTTAGGTATTTACAAGTTTGATGTTAGTGCACAACATTTATCAATTTGGCAAGGATGAGTAACATTCGAGAGCAACATTCTAAGTAAGTTTTGATATATATTTTGATGCAACATGAATTAGTAGAAGTTATATAGTTTTAGTTTAATGCTACCGAAAAGTTTTTAATGGAGTAATATCTAGTAGTGTTCTTACTATGAGTTTTATATGCTATTCTCGAATACGTCCTGAAGTATTGAGTGTGTTTAAAGTGTTGGGAAACTATAGCTCTAATACTTTTAAAGTCATCAATAAAGGATGAGGGTATTGAGAGAAAAATCAAAAGAAAGAGAGGATAACCAATGAGTTATGCAAAAGGTGAGGAATGGTACGGAGCAGAAACTGCAGCCATTCATTGAGTGAAAAAAGAAAAGAAAGCATAGCATGAAAAATGGGTGCAAACTACAAAGTACTTCAAAAACATATGCTTAAAAGAAAAAAATGAGAGAGTGGTATGGAGCATAAAATGCAA
>CATIWQ010364024.1:0-20689 GCA_949673415.1 Euphorbia schlechtendalii
ACCCCCACGAAGGGAATAAAACATATTCCCGGTTAACAGACCACACTTCTTACCATGCAAGCAATTTCATTAATTAAAATAAGCAACCAATGTGCTAATAAAATGAATAGTTTTATTTAAACAAACAATATTGCCATTGATTTTTCTTAAGGCCGCGTGGGCCTCGCCAAATCCAAAATCGAACATACGTGTTATCCCCTGTGCTAACCTTTGTGGATGCAGGTAGATTAGGATTAGTTGTATGTTTAGGATTTTATTTTCCTTTGGGTATCGCAATTTCATTTTTTCGGGAAATGTAATTAATAGGTTAGCGGGCAGTTGCATCCCCCGACTTTTGAAGCCTTGTAATTTTATTTTCCGCATTTACTTTCCGTATTTACTTACAATTTCGTGGATGGTTTATTTTTCCGCTTTATGGATGGCTTATATTTCGCAATATGTGAATCATGTATTTAACTCAAAAAATGACCTAAGTGCGGATATGCACAATTAAAAGAAAATGGTTTTCTGTAGATGTAATTTAATGTGATCCAATAAGAAATAAACAACTTATCCCGGACCTGAATCTCTGTGTCTTGGTGGGTCGTCCCTTGGACGTTAAGCCTCACAGGACTCTAATTCCTGGAAAGAGCTAATCCAGGTGGCGACTCCACACTAAGAGACGGCGGATTCGAGTTTGAACCAATCTTAAACATTTTCGCCTTTTTTCTCTTTCAAACCTTTTTTCCCGGATCCCAGACCCCGGTACTTTTCTCCTCTTCTTTTTCTAAACACCCCAGTGGACCGCGCCTATGAAACCGCGCGCTCTCAGCCCACCGCTCCGTGTCGCCCACTCACAAGTAAAGTATTGGGGCATTTCGTAAAGCATCATTAGTGATTGAGATCCGTAATTCACGAGGAAATTTTTGCAAGAAATGTTCAAGATGATGGGAACGGGGCTTCATTTCTCGATATCATTCCATCCCCAAATTGATGGGTAAACAGAGCGTGCCAATGCCTTGTTGGAGCTATACTTGTGGCACTTTGTAAGTGCCAACCAAAAGGATTGGGCAAAATTGCTTGATGTTGCTCAATTCTCGTATAACTTGCAGTGGAGTGAGGTGACAAATCAAAGTCCATTCGAGATCGTAATGGGGCAGCAACCACTCAATCCCCATGCTATCACAAAGGGGTATACGGGATCTTGTCTAGCAACGTACAAGTTGGCTAAAGGATGGCATGAGCAATGAGATGTGGTGAAGGTATACTTGGACAAGGAGTCCAAGCGAATGAAGAAATGGACTAACAAGAAACGAAGGCCATTGGAGTTATATGTAGGAGATCTTATAATGGTGAAACTACCCATGATGCAATTCAAAGCATATCGCCAAGTGCATAAGGGATTGGTGCGGAAGTACGAGGGTCCATTCTCAATTATAGTAAAAGTCGGTAATGTACCCTATTGAGTGGAACTACCGCCATAACTTAAGGTACATAACGTCTTTCATGTAAGTTTTCTCAAACCCTATCATGGTGATGGTGAGGAGCCTGAGCGTGGAGAATTGAAGATGGCGCCACCAACCATGGTAACCTCCTACGATCGAGAAATACAAGAAATCATGGTGGAAAGACTTGTTCATCAACGAGGAATTCCTGTGCATACAAAATTTCTTATCAAATGGAGAGGTTTACCCGACAGTGAGGCATCGTGGGAGAAAGAAGCCGATTTGTGGTAATTCAAGGATAAGATCGAGGCCTATAAGAAAGGGAAACTTGATGAGGGTGTCAAGGACCTTGGTGGGGGAGAATTTCAGTCCCCGTGAGTTGGCCAAGAAATGTCTCGCAAGAAGAGGGGCAAGTCTTGTAAAGAATCTACCAAATGAAGATATATAAGTATGCTGAAAACTACCAAAGGTTCCAGAAACGTTGCAGTAACTTCCGGAAATCATTGCCAAGTTTGGAATCTTCTTTGAAGTGGCTAGAATGTCTCTAGAATGTACATAACCAACCTAGGCTAGATATTTTGAATGTTTTATTGTATATAAATTCTAGGATAAGCATTTGTAACCATTGGATCGAAGGGAGTTCTAGAGGATCGATCCGGGCCATCGGTTGAGGAGGTGGAATGGCTATAAATAGCACTTCCCCTCTCATTTTATGCACCTTGTGCAGAAAACACTCAAAGCTCTCTTGTATACTCTTTGTAAAGCTTTCATATTGTACATAATACAAAGTCTTCTTCGACAAGTATTCGCATGCCATTTGTTAAGTTATAGCTAGGTGTTATCGGGTTGGCTAACTTAGTTCATTCTAAGGGTGTGTTTGAGCTAAGGCTGCACGTATCTTCGATGGAAAACCTCTAAGTACGTGACAATAGGCTTTGCATCTTTCTTTGCAAATAAATACTTCAAGGCCACATGATTAGTGAAGATTGTGAACTTGGAGAGAACTAAGTAAGATCTAAACTTGTCAAAGGCATAGACTACTGCCAACAATTCCTTCTTAGTGGTAGTGTAGTTTTACTATGCCTCATTTAAGGTCTTGCTGGAATAGTAAATTGGCTTGAAGTGCTTGTCCTCCCTTTATCCCAAGACAGCGCCAATACAAGCATCACTAGCATCACACATAAACTTAAAGGGCTTTGTCCAGTCATGGGAAATGAGAATAGGAGAGTTCACCAGCCTGCTTTTATGGTCCATGAAGGCCTTCATGCAGTCTTCTTTGAATTTGAATTCCACATCCTTGTGAAGCAAGGTTGTCAATGGTTGGGAAATTTTTGAGAAGTCCTTTATGAATCTCCTGTAAAAACCAGCATGGCCTAGAAAACCTCTCACTTCCTTCACTGATGTTGGTGGAGTGAGATTTTGAATGATATCTATCTTAGCCTTGTCCACTTCCAAGCCTTTCTCTGAAACTTTATGCCCAAGTAGAATCCCTTCAGTCACCATGAAATGATACTTTTCCTAATTGAGAACCAAATTGGTCTCAATGCACCTGATCAAGGCCTCCTCCAGATTGCGAAGACAATTATCGAAGGTCTTCCCATAAACAGAAAAGTCATCCATGAAGATCTCCACCGTTCTTTCCACCATATCATGAAAAATAGCCATCATGAACCTTTAAAATGTGGCTGGGCCATTGCATAACCCAAAGGGCATTCTTCTATAAGCAAAAGTTCCATAGGGGCAGGTGAAGGTGGTCTTCTCTTGGTTATTAGGATGAATGAATATTTGATTATAACCAGAATACCCATCTAGAAAGCAATAGAACTTGTATCCAGTAAGTCTTTCTAGCATTTGATCAATGAAGGGCAGAGGAAAGTGATCCTTTCTAGTGGCATCATTTAGCTTTCTGTAATCAATGCAAACCCTCCAACCTATGACAAACCTGGTCGGTACAGGGTCTCATTTCTCACTTTGCACAACAGTCATCCTTCCCTTCTTAGGCACAACTTGAATTGGACTTGTCCAAATACTATCGAATATGGGGTAAATAATTCCAGCATCAAGCAACTTTGATTACCTCTTTCTTGACAACTTTATTCATGTTGGGATTTAGCCTTCTTTGGGGTTGGACAAAGGGTTTATGATCCTCTTCCATCAAAATCTTATGTATACAGTTAAAAGGCCTAATTCCTTTGATGTCAGAAATTTTCCAAGCAAGGGCTTCTTTATTGGCTTTCAAAATGTAAAGAAGGTCATGTTTTTGTTTAGGTGAGAGCTTTAAAGAAATGATAACAAGATTGTCTTGTGGTGGGTTTAGGAATGCAAATTCAAAGTGATTAGGTAAAGGCTTAAGATCAACGACTTGTTGAAGATCTTTAGGTTCCAAGATTTTTAGAATCAGGAAGGTCTTTAAAGGGTTCAATATTAATCCTTACGCCTACAGTAGCTTGGCAGCCTATTTTTTTGGCAGCCTATTTTTTCTTCCACTTACTTCTCCAAGATTTCATCTTCATTGTTAAGGTCTTGCAAATTCAGTTTTTGCAAAAAAATAAGGATTTACAAAGGCATCAGTGGTATCCATGAAATAGCATTGATCATCAGAGGAATGTCGTAACTTTAAGGCTTCATTCATTTTGAACACAACTTCCTCATCGTGAATTTTTGAAATTAACTTGCCATTTGTTACATCTATTAAAGACCTTCCAATAGCCAAGAAAGGTCTTCCTAAGATGATAGGAACATGCATATCTTCATCCATGTCCATTACAATAAAGTCTACTAGAAGAATATACTTGCCTACTTTCACTAGGACATCCTCCACCATCCCCTAGGGTATCTTATAGTTCTATCAGCAAGTTGAATTGAAACCCTAGTTGGTTAGGGGTCTCCTAAACCTAATTTCTTATAAAGATAATATGGCATCAGATTTATACTGGCTCCTGAGTTACACAAAGCATTTTCAATATCGAGATTTCCAATAGAGAAAGGGATGGAAAAATTCCCTAGATCTTTGTGTTTGGTAGGCGGAGGCCTTGTACTTTACAAGATTGAAGAGTTGTCTTTATTGAGTTGAACCATAGCCACATTCTCTAGCTTTTTTTTATTAGACAAGAGTTCCTTTAAGAATTTGACATACATTGGCATCTGAGCGAGGGCTTCTGCAAAAGGTATGTTGATGTGCAGCTTCTTAAAAACCTCCAAGAATTTGTCAAATTGCTTGGCCATGTTATGTTGCTTTGCTCTTTATGGAAAAGGGATCTTTGGCTGGTACTTGGAGACCTCCTTGGATTCTGTTTCCAATGTCTTATCTTTCCTCTCCGAGGTCTCCTATTTTTCTACCTCAGTCTAGATCTTCTCCTTTTCCTATGATTGTGAGGTCTTGTCCTGCTTTGTCAAACTAACCTCATCTCCAACATTCTCTGCATTTCCACCAACATCAACAGTCATTAAGTTAGTAGAATTCACAATCTTACCACTCCTTAGAGATATGGCTTTGCATTCCTCCTTGGGGTTGGTCTCCGTATTGCTAGAAAAAGCTCCTTTCCCTTTTGGTGTGATAGCTTGTGTAAGTTGGTGGATTTGGGTCTCCAAACTCTTCATATGAGCTTGATTTTGCTTCATATACTGAGTCATCATCTCCCTCATCTCATCCATTTTTTACCTTTTGGGTTGTTGGGAAGAGCTTCCTGCATGGTTGTTGTGATGTTGGTTATGTTGTTGAAACTGGTGATGACCTTGCTGAGGTTATTGGAATTGACTAGTCTGTTGAAAAGGTGGTTGTTGAGGTGGTTGAAATGAAAATTGATTTTGTTGCTGTGGAGGTTTCCAAGAAAAATTAGGATGGTTTCCCAACCCGAGATTGTATGTATTGTAAAAAGGGTTTCCACCTCTTTGGTTTCCTTGCAAGGAATCACATTGCTCTAGGGTGAGCACCATATCACAATCTTCAGTTCTGTGGTTGTCTCCACAGATTTCACAACAACTTGGTTGAGGGCTTGTAATAGCAGAGACATTCTTCTTGGTTAACAAGGTCAAGAGCTTGTCAAACTTTCCTGAGAGCTTCGTGACAGCCTCTGATTCAACCTTTCGAGGTCTTTCTTCATGGGTAGAATGCCATTTAGAAATTTTGTTGACTATCTTTTCAATCATTTCAAATATCTCCTCGGGAGGGTAATCTTCGAGGTCTCCATTTGCCACAGATTCAATCTTGCTCTTGTTGATGTTGGAAAGTCCATTGTAAAAATTTTGGACTTGAATCCACACACGGATGCCATGGTTTGGCACTTTCCTTAGCATTTCTTTATATCTCTCCCAAGCTTCTAACATTGATTCTCCAAGGAGCTCTACAAATCTAGTGATCTCATTTCTTAGCTTTAAGGCTTGCTTTGGTAGGAAATATTTAGTTAGGAAGGCCTTCGCCATGCAATTCCAGGTTGTGATTGAGCTTGGATGCAAGGTCTTCAACCATTTTCCTAATTATTCAATATTTGGAATAGTTAAAATTATGGTGTACTAAAATTTGGTGAGAAAAATATTAAGAAAGTGTTTGTAGGTCTACAAAATGATGATGAGCGTATTGGATTCTTACGATTTTCGTATGATGAAAATCATATGTAGTATGAGTGTTAAGATTGCAACTGTGGTGAGGCTTGTGTTTTATGTTTGAACATCTTTAATTTTATGTCTGTTCCTTGGATTGTTTATGCATTCTGGAATGAAACTTGAATATTTATGTAACTAGAGTTGTGCTATGTGTTGTTGCATTTATTGCATGAGATTTTTTTTATCTGTAATTCGTTTTGTTATTTGTGTTGGCAACACTTTACAGTTTTGTTATTTTATTGGATGTCTGATTCAAATATTCTTCTAACTGAGGAGGGTGGTAGTGTTGTGGAATATGAAGAGTGGGAGAAGTTGACAGATTGTACATGTGCGTTAGTTTTCTTATATTATTCAACTTACGTAGATAAAGTGTTCCTTCGTAAATCTATTCGATCAGAACATATACTTATCATTGAAATATTGAACAATCAAGATAAATGTTGTTATCAGGATTTTACAACGAAAAAATATATCTTTTTTTATTTGTGTGATGACTTGCTAAACAAGTATGGTTTACAAGCGACAAAAGAAATATTTATATATAAAGAAGTGGACATATTACTTATTACATGTGCACATAACTTTAGCTATATAATGTTGCTAGAGTTGTTCATCCACTTAAGTAGAACTATATATGATCATTTTCCTCGTGTATTGA
This sequence comes from Euphorbia schlechtendalii, assembly GCA_949673415.1. NCBI lineage: Eukaryota > Viridiplantae > Streptophyta > Magnoliopsida > Malpighiales > Euphorbiaceae > Euphorbia > Euphorbia schlechtendalii. Next base: position 6,685 of record CATIWQ010364024.1, read on the forward strand.
AAGTTGTAAAGTTGTTATCCGGTGATATCATTTATCCGCATCCTCAATATAATCAAGGCATTGATTAACATCAATCTCAACATCCAAAATATCTTGTGTTCGAGGTATGTTGTTTTTATAAGAATATATTATATAAACACAAAGTTTGAATATAAAAATGCATATTTATTATCTATTAGGATTGCATTGGTGCAATTGATGGTACTCATGTTAAAACAAGATTACCTTGTGGTTCTCAGATACCATTTGTTGGTAGAAAGATGTACCCAACCCAAAATATAATAGTAGTTGTTAACTTCAACATGTGTTTCACGTTTGTAGTCGCTGGTTGGGAAGGAGCTACACATGATAGCCGAATTCTTTCAGATGCATTGAGACACACAAAACTAAAGTTTCCATTATAAGAGTATAACATATATTATTTGATTGATGCAGGTTATGCACATATATTGGGCTTTAGGCTCCTTATAAAGGCCAACATATTCGTTAACATTTACAAGATTTTCGTCGTGCACAAACATCTTCAACTCAAAGACCACAGGATAAGAAGGAAAAGTTCAAATTTTTGCATTCATCATGTAGAAATATTTTGGAGCGATATATAGAAAGCAAGGTGGTGTATTTTAAGAGACTTTAATGTCAACTATAGCTTTTGTCACTCAAGTTGATGTTGTATTGGCAACAATGGCATTACACAATTATATGAGGAAGATAAAGTTCCAGAAACTGCATTTGAAACAAATGAACAAGAATCATATCAATTTTCGCAATGATGATGATGATAATGATAATACAACGAACTCATATGTTCGAGGAGATATTCATAGTCAAGGAGAAGACATTTACTATTGAATATCTATGAGGGATATGCTTGCTCATTAAAAATTGAACATCTCCTTCTTGCCTCGTGATCTTCGAGCTGAAGATGTTTGTACACAACGAAAATCTTATAAATGATAATGAATATGTTGGCCTTTTTAAGGAGCCTTAAGCCCAATAAATGTGCATAACAGCATCAATTAAATAATATTCTCTGGTATTGAAAACTTTATTTCTATGTGTTTCAATGCATCTGAAAGAATTCGGCTATCATGTGTAGTTCCTTCCCAACTAGCGACTACAAACGTGAAACACATGTTGAAGTCAACAACTGTTAATATATGAGGGACATGCTTGCTGATAAAATTATGTAAATTATGCATGAAAAATTTGTTGGAAAATATTTTGTTAGATTATAAATCTTTTATCAAGTCATTGTAAGCTAACAATATTCTAAAATATTTTATAACACTTGATAATGTAATATTCATGCTAAAATTTTATTAAATTTATTAGTACTTTATTTTATAACATGTTTTTTTTTCCAATTTCTTTTAAGCAAGCTCTTTAAGAAAGTGACTGAAGCTCTTTAAGAAAATGACTGAGATCCAAACTTAGTAATTAAGATAGAAGTTGTCGATTTTAAAGATTCTAAATTCGAGTCACATTCAAAACGGGTTTAAATTAAAAAAAAAATTTCTCTAAGAAAACTACTTTACATGGTCCTGAAGATGTTAGGATAGAATTAGCTTCTTATGTATAGCAAAATGCCAAAACGGACATTGTAGTAACTCAACTTTAATAAAATTAAGTCAGAGTTTTATTGACATTAATTCAAAGTGGCATTTGCCTTTTTTTATTTTACTTTCCTTGAGTTAATCCACAGTTTGAACTCTTTGCATATATTTTCACGAAATATTTTTATTCTCTATTTGATTTTGTGATATTTATTAATATAAATTATCATGAAAGATAAAATATATAACAATTATTTGAATTTTTTAATGTATATAGATTGATAAATAAATTCTTTAGTTACATATAAAAAAATCAATTTTTATATGATAAATAGTTTTATGTTATTTAATTTTTTAACATTCTAACACTTATAATTAAAAATTAATTTTCAGGGACACTTGACAGCCCGAAAGTTGGATATGCAATTTCCCATTCCTCCCGATTTAAATAGCCACCCGCGGTCTAGGGTTATGTCATTTGCAGAGAAAAATGGCTTCTTTTGGGTTTCTGAAATCGGCTATTTACGACAGAGAAGAGAGAAAGCAGTAATTTCTCAACCTTTTCCCTTATTTCTCCTCCTTAATTAGCCTTTTATACCAATACTTCACCCCTTCGTTCATGTGCTTTCAGGCAATACCAAGCTCACATTCGAGGCCTCAACGCCTACGATCGGCATAAGAAATTCTTGAACGATTATGGTACGTTTGTTTCTGACTTCTATGATTTCTCTCTTTTTTCTTTAAATGGACATTAGTGAATGATGCAAATAGGCAGCTTCGTATTTGTAGAATTTTTGTGTCCTACATTAATTGGATGGTGAACAGTCTCTTCTTCTGAGAAAGGAAGTAGGCTACAGTCGTCCATACATCTCATTTTCACATTGTGCGAACATTTCTTTTGTGTTTTTTTTTTCTTTTGGGCATGTAAACTATATATATTCTATTAAATTGTTGAGTTCTATTTTGATTTGTCTTCCCTTCTTGAGTGGTCTTATTTTGTTGCAGTTAACTTCTATGGGAAAGAAGGTTCCATAAATGAGAAGTTGCCGGTAAGAACTGATAAGGACACCCTAAGAGAAGGGTACAGGTTAGTTGATTTTTATTATCAGATGGCTACTAATTCCTTTGCTGGAAATTGAATTTGGATTTTCATTCTGCGAGGAAAAACACTTTTTAGAGTTTGAAAGTGGGGAATTAGATTGTAGTTTGTCTCTTTACCAAATGGGTACTTTGCTGTCTTGTATTTATTCTATGCAATTTGTAATGATGAACGCTTATTTTTATTATTTTTTTCCATCCTACATACCATTGCAAAATTTTGCTTAGTCTTGTCGATCTCTTTATTGCTTAAGGTTCATACGTTCAGAGGAAGATGACATGGACACGTCGTGGGAGCAAAGGCTAGTGAAGCGCTACTATGATAAGCTCTTTAAGGAGTATCCTGTCATAAATTCTTATTTCAATTTCTTTGAACTTCATTGTTCTGTCCTTAAATCACAGTTTGAAGCAACCACACTGTATTTTGGATATGCTTTCGTAAAAAGAAAAAGATTAAGAAGAAATTTTACTAATTGCCTTGACTATTTAAAGATACTGCATAGCTGACATGTCGCATTACAAGACAGGCAAGGTATGTGGTTATCCATATTTTTCAATATTTATTTGAGCAGTTAAGGTTAGGGTTGCTAATTGACATTTTTATTTTCTAACAACCATGTTGAAAATCGCTAGTGTGAACGTATTCTTGGGGGATATTATATTTTTCTTCAGACTTAAACATGTTACTATCTTCTTATTGTTTTTGGGTTTTTTTATCTCATCCTTTGATCTGCCATTTAGTGGTTACATATTTCCCTTCCCTTATGTCACATCTTTCTTACACATAATTTATAGTGTTTCCTGTAGAAGATTTATGCGGTAGTATTTGTATTATAAATTGTTCAGTCCAATCATTATCATGGTGTGAAATACTATTTACTATTTTGCAGTAACTGTAGTATCAAGTTCTGTTACGCATGCAATAACTCATGTTCCTTTTTGAACTTCTCCTTTAGATTGGCTTGCGATGGAGGACTGAGAAGGAAGTCAAGTGTGGGAAAGGTGTTAAAATTCTTCTCATTTTTGTGGCAGTGGCAATTTTTTCTCTTCCTCAATGCTTATAGTCTATAGAATAGGAAGTTGTATCATTTAGGATATAATGAGAGGAATCTGTCTATATTCTTTGGTCCTTAGTACCATATTTGCTATATTGTGTAATGTTTTGGACAGAAAGAAAACTATTGCTGTTTAAAAGCAGTTATTCAAGTTCCTTAACAGCTGAATCCTTATCTTGTATGTCCAGACTCCAGACCAGTCCATTACAACGTTTCAGTTACCTTATAATTTATGTTCAGAATTCTCCTTAAATGCTAACTGATTATATTATATATTTGATTCACTGGAAATAAATAATAGAAGTGCTAGGCTTTTGATTTGAGTGAAAAGTTCTATATTAATTCTTTTTTTTGTGAATTTCTTTTTTGTTTGTCATATATATTTCTGAAATCAGAATTTGGCTTCCTATGTTTTCTGTCAGGGCAGTTCATATGTGGTAACAAACACTGTGATGAAAAAGATCAACTGGCAAGCTATGAGGTAAGATTTGTACTTTTGCATCACTTAGTTAGTAGGGTTCTAAACAATTTGGCGCTCTGGTTTTTTAGCTTGTTGGTTTTTCTCTTACCAAGTAATATTAGTCCCTATAATTTAACTTTATTTTAGGTGCTAATTTTCTCTACATTGATGATTTTCTTTACTTCAAGTGTTTAACTAAAACAATAAGATATTATGTCTGAAAACATAGTAATTTGTTCAAGTCAACAAAGGTCTTTAAATTTTACAATTTCTTTCTAATTGCTGTATATATCTCAATTTTTCTTTATCATGGCTTTCAACCTGGATTTTCTGTTTCAAATGATATATCTTTCCTTGTAGTTTTAGATCATTGAATATCAGTAGCTTCACTACCGGGTATCTTTCCCATTGATTTACTTTTATGCTTAGTCTTTTGATGTTTGTTGCAGGTTAACTTTTCTTATTTCGAAGCTGGTGAAAACAAACAAGCCCTTGTGAAGTTGGTAGCTTGTGAAAGGTTGGTATAAACGAAGGCCTTTAGGAACCCTTGGCATTTTCACTTTTGAAGGATGTGTCTTACTGCATTGCTCAACTTTACCGTTAAAACTTAAAAGGCTTCAAAAACTGAAATTATCCCAATTCCTAGTTTTAGTAAATGTTTATGTCAACTATGGTCAGGATGCTTCAAGCTATTCATCACTAAGGGTGTGTGTGTTTGGAAAGGTCCATTTTGAAAGAATTCAATTCAATTGAATTCACTTTGTGAAATTCTCTTGTTTGAAACCAAACAAATATTGGTAGAATTGAAATTATGCAAGATTTGAATTCTTGTGCATGCAAAGAATGGAAATCTTGCAAAAAGTTGCAAGATTTCAAAGGAATTCATTTAAGTTATGCCTTTGAGTATTATTTTCACCATTTTATTCTCTCATATAATTTTAGTTGAAGGAGTTAAAATACATGTATAAATCATTTTGAAAAAATGTTAAATATATTAGTTAACAACCAATTGAATTTTTTAATTTAAATGAAGTTTCCAAACTAAGGAATTTGTTTGAGAATTCAATTCATTTTCTTAAGTGAATTCAATTCAAGCCTTTTCATTTTCTTTTGAGATTTGTTTCCAAACACTCCCTAAGGCTTCCTTCTTAAATCGAGAAGATGTTTTTTTAACACTTGCTAGCTTTGGTTGAGAAAAGAATTATGATTGTTAGAATCTTTAGATGCATTTGAGTATTGTAATGCACTCAATAAATTAATTTGACTGTCGCATTTCTGAACCTTTGTGTTGGCAGGAAAAATGTCTTTCTTTGAAATTGTCATGTCAAAAATGTCTCTTGAAATTGTTATGCACACAATTTATGTTGGACGCCTCCCTAAACTTTTCAAAAGTGCACTGATTTGCCCTCTCAATATCACGTGTCAACTTCTATTTGGAGATAAAAAAATCAGAAAAAATGATATCTTTGAAAAATTAAACTAACCAGATTCTGACACGAGGTGTTGAAGGGGGCAAAATGGTGCACTTTTGCCAAGTTTAGGGGGCTGATTGAAACTTTTGAAATTTCAGGGTGGCATTCGGCAAAATGATGCCAAGTTTATGAGGTGATGATGCATTTAGCATATTTATATAGGGATCAGGCTGATGGGTCATGGCATGGCCATCCATGGGCCCTCTATGTATCCTTACCAAATGGGTACATTATAATACATGTTTTCAACTGTAGTTAGGTGATTATGATATTTATGAAACAGAACTTGAGGAGTTTCTAATTTAGAATTGAGTTGGTTTATCTGGATCTCTGTTTCTCGATGGGCCGTATTTAGTGATTCACTTGTACTGACTAGATGCGCAGAAAAGCTGAACTACAAGAAGAGGAAAGATAAGGAATGGCTAGAAAAAGAAGAGTACAAAAGAAAGAGGTGTTTTTCGTTGGCTGCGTGTATTCTAATGGTTAAATCATGATTTTCCTGCTGACTAAATTTGTAATTTCAGAGAGCAAGGGAAGTTTGATGATGATTCTGATCATGAAAGAAGCAAAGAGAAACGGAAAAAAGGTTCTCTTAAAACTATTTTTGCTACTTAAAATCATTCTTAATCCATTCTAGGAAAGTATCATGAATAATAACATGTCTGTTATTGTTTGCCACCATTTTTCTCTAAGTTCATCCATTAAAATGGCAGTCAAAAGTCACATTCAATCTCTGTAGGTAAAAAGGCCTCAGTTTCAGCGGACTACCGTAAAACTGATGTTGATGAGAACTTTGATGAGTTTCTTGAAGGAATGTTCCCGTAATGCGGCTTTGCTCCTTCCGAGAATTCTGATATATATTAATATGGAGATGGATAATGCGTAAAGAAGCGAAAAAAGATGTAGAAAGATGCCAGCAAAACCAAATATGGACCTCAAGTTTGAAATTTTGTTGCATGCACTTATGTAGCTTTTCTGGTGAACATTTTCTGTTTGGAGAGATAGCAGGGAGATGTAGCACACGAACAATTTCATCGTATTAATTAAAGCAATAAAAATATTTATTTACCTTTATGATCTTTGTTAATTTGAAAGTTGATTGGATATTTCATTCTTTTTGTCATTTTCAATGTGTCTTGAATAAGGGTAAATGGGTAAATTGTCTGAAAACGATGCAAAACTTGATAGATCTTTGATCTCCCAACTTATCCATTTGGGCGTTTTTGGTCCACGTCATTATTATCTCACTTTACTTGTCTCATTCGGATTGCTTTTTTAATCTTTTAACTTGGTAAACATATACTAGTTTTCTAATAAATGCATGGTTGTTATGGATGCACCTAAGGCGACCGGACAATTGAAGCTCACGATCCAGCCCAACCTATTGTGGGCTAATTTTATGATTTTTTTTAGGAAATACACAAAAATACAATGCTTAGTGTAAATAATTACTTTTTTTTGTCTATTACTTAATTTAATTGTCAAAAGTGTATTGTCAATGTTTTGAATTTACATTTCTACCTCCTTGTGATAACCTTGTTGGATTTTATAGTTATCTTATAATTATTTCAAAACAACGTAATTTTTAGTATTTTTTTACCATGATTTTATTATACTTTATTTATAGTATTTATAATTAATGTAAACATGTTATATTTATGTGTTTTTATTAATCTTTTGTATTTGAATTAATTTTTGATATAACAAAATCGCATTTTATAGTTACCATATAGTTTACTTATAGATATATTCAATATAACAAAATCGCATTTTGTAGTTATCTTATAGTTAATTCAAATTGATGTAATTATGTTGTATTTTTACTACAGTTTACTTGTAATATGTCAAATTGATATAGTTGTGTTATATTTATTTGTATTTAATAAAGTGTGTGTTTTAACTATGTGATAACTATAAAAGAACTATAAAATAAATATGTATCGGTAAAAAAAATTCGGAAAAAGTATAACATCATGGATTTTATTTTGAAGGGAAACATAAAGATGAAGAAAATATTCTAAAGCGGCATGTTGAAAAAATAAACGGTTTGTGAGATAAATCAAAAATTAGAAATTAGATTAAAAAAAAAGAGAAATGTAAAAATGTAAATAAGAATAGTTTAGAAGGTAAAATTTCTAAATAAATTGTTACAAACATACTAATCATGTAAATTATCATTTTAAATATGCCTAACCCGTATTATATATTGCCACTTTTATTAGTGGAAAATAGAAACTATAATTGATCAAGTATATTATCAGATTTAAACCAAATATTAACCACCTTCAATTTTATTACTACGTCTGAATCAAAATCAGATATTATTATTACGTCTGAATGCAAATCAGATTATATCATTGGCAAGTACACAAGCATTAGATTTTGATTACAAAATGTGTAGATATTATTTTATAATTTAATTAGTTGTTTAGGTTAGATGGGAATAAATTTGAATTGATATTTTATCATATTGTTATCTTGTAAGCTTATAAAAAGGTATTGAAGTTTCATAATAAAGTATGTCCAATGAACTCATGAACTACAAGTTTAAGTTCAATCTCTTAAAAAGCTAACAGTTGTAATTAGAGCTTAAATGGTCTTAAAGGCTTGTGAGATGGGTCACCAAATATTTTTGTGAGAGAAATAACGAAATGATGCTGGTACAAGGAGAAGTATTAGTAGCATATATGCAAAGATTGAGAAGTACAACTTATGAAGTTAAAGTTTGAGTTGGAAGTTCGTCAAAAAGTGAATCAAAAGAAATTAGGAGACACGTGCTTCAAAGGTTCAATGGTGATAAAGTGCATTATCAAGGTGTGATGGTGGGAGAGTACATTATCAGAGATAATAAATAGGTTTTGAATCAAGAGGGAGTGTTAGATTTTGATTACTAAATCCGTGGATATTAGTTTATGATTTAATTAGTTGTTTAGATTAGATAGGAATGGATTAGAATTTGAATTGATATTTTATCGTATTGTTATCTTGTAAGTCTATAAAAAAATCATTGAAGTTTCATAATAAAGTGTGTCCAATGAATTCATGAATTGCAAATTTGAGTTCAATCTCTTAAAAAACCAACACTCGGGTATCTAAATTCAATATTTTACAAATTTATTCAAAATTATTTTACGATAAGAATTATTTTAGCAATATATAATTTCTTTTTTTATGAAAAGTTAATTAATAGGATTGTATGCCTGATTTGAAATTTGAATATTTTTATAAAGATCGGGCTAGTTGCAACCTCAACCTTATGATCTGGACTACTAATTTGTTAGCTAGGTTCGATTAGTCTGATCTGGTTCGTCCCATTCTTAGGTCTATTTGTTAATGAGCATTTGTCAAAACATGACTATTTTGATAAAATATTTACAACTCATGTTTGCTCAATCACATATTAGCTCATTAAAAGATTTATAAATACATAAAACTCTTCTACTCAAATTTAATTACCATATCACGTTCACATTCATGTTCATCACCTCAATTCTGCTTCCATTCGATTTTCTGCTTACGATTCATCCATGGCTTCCTTCCTCTATCAATCGCATCTCCTCCTCCTTCTCCTGTTATTGTCACTGTTGTCTCCTTCTCTACTCGTCGGCGCTACTTCTCCAGTCGTTGCTCCATACGTTCATCACTTCATATCTACTTCTGTTCGATTTTCTTCTTCTACCTTTGTCCATGAATTTCATCCTCTTCTAATCTCATTTACTCCTCTTGTTGTCATTGTTTCTCCTCTTACCGCCGCTTCTCCTCTAGTCTCTACGTCAATATACACTGCTCCTCTACTCGTCGGTTCCCCTCCTCCAATCGTACCTCTTCCAATCATTTTTATCTTTAAAACAAGATTCAACTTGATATACTTTAGACAATAAACAATTGAAAACTAAAATTTGTATAATTTATATTATACGAGTTTGCATTTTGGTATAATATTCATTATACTAAATATCTTTATACATGATTTTTTCCAGGTGATATAATACGTATTATACGAATTTGTGATTTTGTATGATATTCATTATACCGGAGTATAAAGAAATATGGTGTAATGAACATTATACCAAAATGCAAACTTGTATAGTATAAATTATGTCAATTTTTATCGAAAGTATATTAAGTTGGATCTTGTTTTAAAAATAAAAATGAAACGAACAAAATATTCTAAAGAATCGTTTTGAAAAAAATTAACGATTTGAGAGATATGTTCGTTTTAAATTAAGAAATTCAAACTAATTAAGAGAGAGTGTTGTTGTTAGTAGGATATAATTTATGTATAAATTCAAATAAGAAAATACAATAACACAAACTTATTATTATATGTTATTTAAGATAAAATTACAATAAAGGCCCGTTTGGCAACACTGTTCTGATTTGCTGTTTGGTTGTTGTTGTTGCTGCTGTTCGCTGTTATTGTTGTTAACTGATTTATACTTAGTATTTAGTAAAAATATGATTTACGGTTGCTGTTAGAGATGTAAAATGACTAAAATGTACATGTTTAAATCAATTAGTACGTGAATCATTCAAAAAAATTTTTAAACACAAAATAATAGACCTAAAAACATATCATATTAAAAATGTCATATTATACATTAATATAAATTAATCTGTAAAAGATCACAATCAAATACTTAACCATGTAACAAGTAAAGAGAAAATTACACTTTACCATAAATAATATTATTAATCAATTTTTTACTCTTCAAAATCTCTTTTCATTTAATAAAAACATTTGTTTCACTTTGAAATTAAAAAAAAAAAAAAGCCTCTAGAAAAACAACACAAATATAAAAAAAAATAAAATAAGAAATAAAAGGGTGTAAAGAAAACAAAATAACGTGGATGATAATGGTTACGAAATTTGTACAGCAACCACAATTCTCAGAAGTTTCAAATTACTACTTTTGAGAAAAGAAGCTTTTGATATTGAAAAAGTAAATAGTAATTGTATCTTACCTCTTAACAAACACATTTAAATCTCCGTTTCCTTTTCCTTTTCGAAAAGGAAAAGCACTAATTTTTGTGGATACCAAACGGTGCCTGAATCTTATTAATTAGTATTCATTCCAATTGGAAAAATTGTTTATATATTTCGTGTAGAAAATACTTGGGCTTAATTACTTATATTTTATTTATTTATTATATTTAATGTTAAATTTTATGGTTAAAATAAATCTTTATTACTTAAATACAATCCTCAATTTCGCACATGTTTCTTAGAAATATTTATAACTTTACCCTAGTTCCCAATCCAAAGTAATACACTTAAGTAATGTTAATTAAGTATCAATAATCAAATAACTTTGATAAAAAAATTAGGTATCAATAATCAAATAACTTTGATGAAAAAAATTTACTCTTTCCCCTGACAAAATTTCAACCATACGTACATTAAATTTTCTCATTATTCTCAAATCAAAAGATTTTTTTTTGAGAACAAATCAAAAGATTTATACCAAGGCACTTGATTTATTTATTTCTCTAATTTTTTTATTTTTGATTTGGTATATGCTTTGGTTCGATTTTGTGTTGGTTATATTAATTTCGCACACTCCACCATTTCTTATATCGTTTCGTTCAATATCCAAAAAATGTCAAGACCAGATCTACCTACAAGTTAATCTTGAAAAATATTCAACTATCGTATGATGCTTACAAGGTAAGGCTAATTTTGTAAATATTAAATTAAAAATGCAGTCAAAATGAAAAAGACATTTAAGTTGTATTTTGTCAACAATTAAATGAAGGACATTACTGGAATATTTTCGAGAAAAAAAAACACAATAATAACAAGTATTTAAGCATTGCAATGCACTTTATTTTATCAGAAGAAAAAGAACTTATTGATCATATAAAATATATAGGAAAATTAGTCTTCACCTTTCCATATCCCATTATCTCCTTTCCTTCTCCAAATAATTAATTATATATATTTATCAAGACATCGGTTGCTTTTTATATTTTTTGAAAAACTCGGTATGGAAAGAGAATAAAAAGTGATAATTTTCTATGCGGTTATTCAGCAAAGTACAATTAAATAACAAAATACGTGTGCACAATATTGGGCCAAGCATGACCTTATGGATTGAGACTGAAAAATTCTTTGACATACCATTCAACAATTTTAATTTACCAATTCAAACGTTACGATTACATGTGAACTTCTTCATATTAAAGTAAACATATATTCAACTATTATGGGTTGGATTTTTCTCCACTGTTTGATCATAAAATATTCCCAGTAGAATATTAATTATCAAAATATCTCTAAATCCAAACTATTTTTTAACATAACAGAATCAATTACTATAACTACGAATGTGAAAGTGTCTGGAAAACATTTTCTGTATCAAACAATTTAAATATTTAATTATAGTCATTGTACTGTTATTTTTAAACATTTGGTAAATAAAAAAATTACAAATAAGACATTACAAAATAAGTAGACATAAAATTTAAGGACCTACCACAGCTGTTAAATCATCGAGTCAAGTCCCTTTTCTTTAATAACATTTGCCAGAGTGGCAATTCCGTAATTTACTCCTAATACATGGGAAATCTTTTGTGACCCGATATTAATGGCAGTTCCCGTAATTTTCTCCTTTGCCTAAGTGCAAATATACAAGCACCCAAAGGATTACCAATCCACGATACAATGGTTCCGAATCAATGATGTGGATTTTAGTCCATACATTAGGATTTTGACATATGTATTGAGTTTTAATTATTTGAACCCCACTAATATACATATCAAAATCTTAATGTATGGACCAAAATCCACATCATTAATCCGGAACCATCGTATAAATTCTCCTGTTCAACGGAAAACAAAAGAAAACCATAAGTCATATTTTCCTTTTCTATTATTGACTATTTAACCATCGTTAGACTATGTGCTTAGAATATTCAACCATAGTTAACATGTCTGCCTGGTCTTTTATATAGCTCCTCAGCCACCGGTTGAGCCAGAGGAGAAGGGAAAAAAGAACAAGCTAACTGCCCCTTTTTAGAGAGAAAAACTCGAAGATATTATTCCTAGAGAGAGAAAGAGGAGGGACCGGAATAAATGGCGCTCTACATAGATGAGGAAGATGCATGGAAATGTCCTAAACACCCTTGGAAGCGCCGCCGTACTGGTATCTGCCACGTGTGTCTCCGGGATCGACTCTCCTCCCTCTGCCCTGACTGCGCTAACGTACGCCCTTGTGCTTGCTGCACTTCCTCCTCATGCTCATCCTCTTCCTCCTTCTCGCTGCGCTTTCCCGCCACCGCCGCTGATTCAATTGCCTCTAGAATCGGAACTGTCGGTCGCGTTTCTAATCTGATCGAGAGCGAGCCTGCTTTCCGGCGTTCGAGATCGTTAGCAGTTCCGTTTCTCCGATCAAAACCTTCTGGTGAGCATGATTGTGCCGTTCAAAAGGACAGTCCAAAGACGGCGGCGTCGTTCTGGTCGCGGCTTATAAGTAGTAGCAGCGGAAGCGTTAATAAGAGTAAGAGAGGCGACGTAGAGAGAAACGACTCCGGTGAGGAGCAAGTGAAGGATCCGAAAAAGAAGAAGAATGAGGAAGAAAGGAGGAGGATGATGAGAAAATCTAGGTCGGTAGCTGTGACGTCAGATTCCGGCAGTTTGATGGATGTAAAATCAACGAAGGGGAAAGGCTGGTATTTTCCTAGTCCGATCAAGGCATTCAAGCAATCAATCTCAAGAGGAATATTGGTGCAGGAAAGATCGCCTTTGTACAGAGGTTGATTTTGGTATATATTAGCATATTTCTCAGAAAATAATTTGTCAATTAACTGCTAATCAAATTAAGGAGTCATTACATACTATACTATCCTCTGTTTTTTGCTTCTCTTTTTTTTCTGTTTAATTTTTCGTCTGGATTTTGCAAGGGAAGGGAATTGATGTTCTAGAAAAGGAAAATATCCTATCGATAGTGTAATTCAAATTTGATATTAACGTTAAATTAGTACTGATCTGAATGTTGTTTAATTGTTTGTGCTGACAAAGAAGAATGTGGAAGGATTAGAAGAAAGGAGTGTCACCTGCCTCATAATGCAATTGATAGATAGCAAATTGGACCCACTTGACATGTGGTTTCAAAGCTCAGAATCGTCCATTTTCCTAAATTTCCAAATTGGAATTCTGATGAATAGTGATTGTGTTTCTGAATCACTGTTTTGATTAGGATTCTGTTCTGGTTTTGAAATACAACCGAACTGGTTTGTTTGTTGATTAATTGTTATTGGGGAAATTTGCTAAACTGTATCTTTCTCAAAAATGAATATATTACCAATCAGAAGTCTAAAGTTTACTCCTTTTCTCATTTTTCTCCTTGTTAATATCTTTTTTTT
>CATIWQ010364071.1:0-10483 GCA_949673415.1 Euphorbia schlechtendalii
TATTGTGATCACTTAAGAAATAAGCAACTTATCCCGGACCCGAATCTCTGTGTCTTGGTGGGCCGTCCCCCGGACGTTAAGCCTCACAGGACTCTAATTCTTGGAAAGAGCTAATCCAGGTGGCGACTCCACACTAAGAGATGGCGGATTCGGGTTCTAACCGATCTTAAACATTTTTCGCCTTTGTCTCTTTTAACCTTTTTCTCCCGGGTCCCCGATCCGGTGCCTTTTCTTCTTTTTCAAAACACCCCGGTGGACCGCGCCTATGAAACTGCGCACTCTCGGCCCACCGTTCCATGTCGCCCTCTCACATCCACTATGATACTATTCCTTTAATATTGAATAAATGAATGTTAAAGAAAAGAAACTTTTATTGATAAGTGCTTTGCAATTAAACTCATACAACAATCGCTCGAATTTGTAGAGAAATCTAGTGATTGAAACAAGAATCGAATCACTTATACATTTTTCTCTCTAACACTTTTAACTAGCGAAATCTATATAACTTTCACTCTCAATCATGTATCATATCATTTGCTACCAATTACGACACCATCGATGCACACACTCTATTATTTTCAAAATGTTTGATATGAACCTCTATTTATATAGCGTGAAAGGTTGCATTTATCCAAACAAATAGTCATGTCCATTGGGGAAGGTTTGCATCATCTACATGTGATTAGATGCAAGATTTCATCTTTATCTTCAATGGAAAAGCATCTTTTCGTGAATGCATTGTCTCTAAATGGTGTCTTTTCATCTGATAGTTAATTGCGGTTAATCGTTCTTATCTGACAGTTGGAAGTTAAGAAGAGTTTATCAAACGCATCATGACTCACGAGAGTGACATACATATCATGATTATGAATGTAAGTTGGTAACTTACTGCTTATGAAGAATGATAAGTCACGAGAGTGACTTAGCCAATTGCGAGTAGGAATCACAATCGTGACATGGTCGTGACTTATGCTTTTCTTCATGATTCTTCTTTGCAACTTTACCAATCATTGAAAGCTTCGATCCTAAGTCAATTCCTTGCATTCCACGTATCTTTTTGCCCCTTTTTCACTCTTTTTGCATAGAATTCCATCTTTAATTATTTCACTCCCAAGATTCACCTAGTTTCTGCACTTGCATAAAAAATAACTACAAACCACGTGAAATCTTATATATGAAGTATAAAATAACTATAGATCACATCATTTTATGAGTAAAAATATCAAGATAATAAGTGTAATTATACACAACAGAAGTGTATAAAATAGTAATTCAAGTTCGTACCTCATTTGGTGAAAGACTATTGTAGTGATTACCACATTCCCACATTGCATAAGGTTCAAGTATACAAAATTTCCCATAAATTAGTAATGTGAAATTTATATAGTCCAATTGCATACCTCTACTCTTAATGGAGGGCCAACCGAATTGCGTCTTCATATAAGCATTATACGCTAGCTCGAATATTTCCTTCTCTTATGCATAGTACAAAGTATAAATGAAAAAGGGAGCACTCTTTGAAAAGATTGATCTCAAGGCATTTTTAGGTAACCTAGGATGCTAAACACTCTTAGTGGTTGAATTTTATGCTCCATACCACTCTCCCCTATTTTTAGTAGTTGCATTTTATGCTCCATACCACTTTCTCTCATTTTTTTTCTTTTAAGCATATGTTTTTGAAGTACAGATTTGTACTCTGCACCCATTTTTCTTTATATGCTACTTTTTCTTTTTTAACTCAATGAATGGTTGCAATTTCTGCTCCATACCATTCCTCACCTTTTGCATAACTCATTGGTTATCCTCTCTTTCTTTTGATTTTTCTCTCTTAATACCCTCATCCTTTATTAATCACTTTCAAAGTATTATGGCTATAGTTTCCCTGCACTTTAGACACACTCAATACTTATAGGATGTATTTGAGAATAGCATATAAAACTCATCGTAAGAACACTACTAGATATTACTCCACTCAAAACTTATTGGTAGCATTAAACTAAAACTATATAACTTATACTAATTCATATTATATTGAAATTATATCAAAACTTACTTGGAATGTTGCTATTGAATGTTACTCGCCACTCATCCTTGCCAAATTCTAAATGTTGTGCCAATCTATTAAAATGCTCACACTCTCAATGTGTGCTCATACTCGAAATAAAAATTTTGTTCGAAATATACACCAACATCGAACTTGTAATACCTAACACTTACAATAACCTTGTGTGAGAGGACAACATGAAGTGGTGGGCCGAGAGCGCGTGAAATGAGAGGCGTGGTCCACTGGGGCATTTGAAAAAGAACCACTAGGTCATTTGAAAAAGAAGCACCGGGTCGTGGGACTTGGGAAAGGTAGGTAGAGAGAGCGAAAACATTTTTATATCGGTTCGAACCTGAATCTACCATCTCTTAGTGTTGAGTTGCCACCTAGATTAGCTCTTTCCAGGAATTAGTCTTCTGAGGCTTAACATCCAGGGGATGGCCCGCTAACACACAGAGATTCGGGTCCGGGATAAGTTGCTTATTTCTTAAGTGATCACATTATATTACATCTACAAAAAACCATATTTTCTTCGTTATACATATTCACACTTAGGTCATTTTTCTAGTTTAAATGTATGTTTTAACGCACATGTAGAAAGCAGTAAACTATTCATAAAGCATTAAATAAATGTACAAAGTAAATGGGGAAAAGTAAAAATTACAAAAATTGGGGTATGCAACCGCTCACTAACCTATTAATTACATTTTCCGTAAAAATATATGCAATACCCGAAGGAAAATAAATCCTAAGCATACATCTAACCTGCATCCACAAAGGTTAGCATGAAATATGGCACATATGTTCGATTTGATTTTAGTGAGGCCCGTCTGGCCTAATTAAAACATCAACGGTATAAAGTTATTATTTTAAATAAAAATAGTTCATTTTTAATTATAGGTATGTTGATCAATTTTATTAGTGAAAATGATTGCATGACATAAGGTGAGGCCCATTATTCGGGAATATGTTTTATTCCCTTCGTGGGGGTATTCTAACATGAAAATTAAAAAGAGATAAAAGATGAAGAAGAAGATCACAACATTATTTACATAGTAAAAGAAATAAAAAGTATTCCTAGGTTCACATGTAAAACAATATTTGGAACACAAGATGAAGCAACTCTAGGAACTCAGAGGCTTACCCTTTTGGTATGAATCCACTTCGGCGTATCCATTCGGCCTTTTGAAATCCTCCTCATCCTTTAGTTTAGTTAAAATTGTTGTTGTAAAAGTCCAAAAATCGTTTAGTTCTTGGAGTTTTAGTGTAATTCGAAAAGTTATATTTTTATGTCTGAAAATTTTCGAGGATCCTAATTATCGAAAAAGACCCGACTATTTATAGGAAAAATCCCGGAAATCCAAAAAATGTAAGTTTTTTTGGCGAGGGGTCTCGCCGGAGAAAATTTGGCGAGGCTACTCGCCTGTCTTTGGCGAGCTCGCCAAAGTCCTTGGCGAGACCTCGGATCCGGTTTTTCTCGGTGTTTTTTAAATTTTTTTTATATTTATTTTTATATTTTATTAATTAATTTCTGAATTAAAGGAGAAAAAAATAGAAAAATCCTTTTAAATTAAAGAGACGAGGAAGACTCCCATTTGAAGATCGTCTGACGGTCGAAAAAATGTGTGAGTCGCGGATAAATATCCCAAAAAGCCATCATCATTGAACGTGCGAGCTGGTACAGAATCCCGTGCTCACACCTTGGAACATATGTTAGTATAGTATAGGTATGGATAAAGTATAAACAACATAAAATCAAGAAAAATTTTCATTCTTAAATTTTTTTAATTTGATTTTTTTTTATTTTTCAGAATTTACAAATGCCCCCCCACACTAGAGAACATAATGTCCTCATTGTGAGAGACTTAATGAAAAAAGAAAAACACAAAAACGAAAAACAAACAATTAGTCTAAAATTTGAAAAAGAAAAGAATAAACACGTTTATTGTGAAGGAGAATCCGAGGTACTGGGAGTAAATTGAAAATTTTGTTTTCTAAAGAACTATAGTAATTTTCGAAGTATCGACTTATTACTCTTCTTTAGAATTTTCATGTCTTTCTTCATTACTCCAAGTTCCGCTTGGCAATTGTCTAGCTTTTACTGCATATTCGCCTTCCAATCTTCCTATGCTTCTTCTTCTTCATCTTCCTCTTCTTTCATCGAAACTTTGCGAGGACGATGTCTAGCAATTGGATCGGATCGGATAGTTGAAGTGTCCTCACGAGTTGATATTAGTTTCCTTATGCGGTTAGAGTAGGAGTTGAAAGAAAACATACCATTGTTCTCTTGAAGAAGTCCGGTATTTTTCAAATAATTCCCATCCATATATCGAAAATGCTCACCCGGTTATTGAACATATGGAAGTTCGTTGAATTTTTATTCATCATGTCCCATATGATATCCATGAACTTCGCATTTTTCTTATTCATCGCGTAAGAAAGGATAAACAAATCCCTCTTTTGGACCTTCGTGTTCTCCACCCGACAAAATACTAAAGTGGCGAGGTATTTGTGAAGTAGGAGAATACATTCGTCCTTAATCAATTTATTTAGGGAATTTTTGGGATCGAAAACTCGCTTACTAGTCGAATCTTCCCAAACTCAATTTGCTAGAAACGAATCCGTCATACTTGATGAATTTTCAATTTCGAAACCAAACCAAGCATTCATCATATCTCTTGTGGCGATATGCTATCTTTCTTGGTTGCGAAATCGAATAGCCCTCTTCTTGTTGTCTTCAAAATCAAATGTCACAAGACATTCCAAAATCCACTCACGATTTTGTGGAAATTGCATCCCCACAAATGGGCTTAATCCAAGATCAGAGATATACATCCACATCTGCTCATGGAGGCCAATTGTCTCCAAGAAAACCACGTCAAGAAAAATCATGCCGGTTATCTCTAATTTGTTCAAAACTTGAAATCTTTTCCCTTCCTCACATGTCTAGATTGGAAAAGGACAACAGTATTCTTCTTGAAAATTTGGGATTTCTCTTCTTTGGTTGGTTGATTTCTTAACACAAGTCATGATTGTGTTTGAAGTAAGGTTTGAAAAGGTTGAGAATTGTAGAAGAATAGAGATGTTTGTGAAAGAATTAGAACTTAAGAAGACTTGTAGGAAGGTTATGGTGGTTATGGGTTCAACCTAGACCTTTATATAGAGTTCTAATAGGTCTTTGATTGGTCAAATAAGTAATTATAGCCGTTTTCATTTCAAACTAGCCGTTAATGGCAATTTCAGCCATCTATCCCTGATCGTGACTTTCTTCAAAACAAGAATAGAAGGTTTTGTGATTTAACTTTACAAGCGCAATCTATGGTCACGTTCACGACCTTCTTTAATTCTTCTATTTCTTCAATTTTTAGACTTAGTACCTAGAAAAACTAAGAAAAACATACATATTAAATATAAATACTAAATATTCACTATTGACATACCTGGAATGATTATGGTGAAGATAGTAATTGAACATCAATGTCTTGTTGTTCAAATTTATTTTCGAGATAAGGTTTACATCTTTGGCCATTGGCTCGAAATATTTCTCCATTTTCAGCTTTCAATTCCAATGCTCCATTGTCAAATACTTGAATAACTTCATAAGGTCCCTTCTAATGAGATTTGAGTTTTCTAGGGAATAAGCGAAGTCTGGAATTATATAACAGAACTTTATCTCCAATCCTAAACTTCTTTTACCGTAGTTTTGCAATGTGCCACCGTTTTGTTTCTCTTTATAGATATTTGCATTTTCATATGATGACAAACGTAATTCTTCTAATGCATTTAAATCCAACTTTCTTCTTTCACCGGCTTTATGTAAATCCATATTCAAATTTTTCAAAGCCCATAAAGCCTTATGCTCTAATTCTACCGGTAAATGACAAGCCTTTCCGTAAACCAACTTGTAGGGTGTTATACCAATAGGTGTCTTAAAAGCTGTTCTGTAAGCCCATAATGCATCATTTGACTTAGTAGACCAATCCTTCCTAGAATTCGAGACAGTCTTTTCGAGAATCCACTTAATTTCTCAATTAGAAATTTCTACTTGACTACTAGTTTGAGGATGATATGGGGTAGCAACCTTATGATATACCCCATACTTATGCATCAAGATTTCAAAAGTCTTATTGATGAAATGTGAACCTCCATCGCTAATTATGGTCCTAGGAACTCTAAATCTCCTAAATAATTACTTAAGAAACTTAGCTACTACTCT
The DNA here is from genome assembly GCA_949673415.1 of Euphorbia schlechtendalii. Classification (NCBI taxonomy): domain Eukaryota; kingdom Viridiplantae; phylum Streptophyta; class Magnoliopsida; order Malpighiales; family Euphorbiaceae; genus Euphorbia; species Euphorbia schlechtendalii. The sequence continues at coordinate 6,261 of CATIWQ010364071.1, forward strand.
AGCATCATTCTTACCATATGCGCTAGCTTCAACCCATATTGAAACATAATCAACTGCAACCAGAGTGTAATTATTACCTTTAGAGTTAGGAAATGGTTCCATGAAATCTATACCCTAAACATAAAAATCTCCACTTCTAAGATGATTTTCAATGGCATCTCATCTCTTCGACTTATGTTTCCAGTTCTCTTACAATTATCACAATTCTGAACAAAATCTCTAGCATCCATGAACAATGTTTCCCAATAAAACCCACTCTCTAAAACTTTTGCAGCGGTTTTCGCTGGTCCTAAATGTCCTCCATATATGCTATCATGGCAATAACTTAAAACTGAAGAAAAGTTAGTATCATCTATACTTCTGTGAATAATACCGTCGACACATACCTTAAACAAATAAGGGTTATCCCACATAAATGATCTAATATCCTTAAGAAATTTCTTCTTACCATTAGAATCTAAATCAGAGGGTAAAGTATGAGCAACCAAATAATTTGCAAAGTTGGCATACCATGGACTAATAATATGTTTAACAGACATAAGATTTTCATCTGGAAAAAGTTCATTAATATCACCAATTTCACCTATAGGTCCCTTATCATCTTCTAAACGATATAAGTGATCAGTTACGGTATTCTCACTTCCCTTTTTATCCCTTATTTCTAAGTTAAACTTTTCCAAAAGAAGGATCCACCTAATTAATCTAGGTTTGGCATCTTTCTTAGCAAACAAATATCTCAAAGAAGTATGATCTGTATAAACTAATACTTTAGATCCAATCAAATATGATATAAACTTATCACATGCATATATGATCTTTTTTAGTGGTTGTGTAATTGAATTGTGCAGAAGATAAAGTGTGACTCGCATAATAAATTACATGCAAATTCTTTTCATACCTTTGACCTAATACACAACTAACAACAACATTACTAGCATCACACATCAATTCAAATGGCATAGACCAATTTGGTTTCACAATTATGGGTGCCGAAACTAATGCTCGCTTTAAGGTGTTGAAGGCTTTTAAACAATCATCAGAGAAATCGAACTTCACATCTTTAACTAATAAATTAGTTTAAGGTTTAGCTATAAACAAAAAATCCTTAATAAACCTTCTGTAAAATCGAGCATGGCCCAGAAATGATCTTACTCCCTTCACATTTATGGGAGGAGGTAATTTCTCAATGATCTCGGTTTTATGACCTAAAACTATACCTTCATTAACCGTAAAATGACATTTCTCCCAATTCAATATCAAATTAGTTTCCTCACATCTAGCATGTACTTTATCCAAATTTTCTAGACATTTCTCAAAAGAATCTCCATATAATGAAAAATCATCCATGAAAACCTCCATAATATCATCCACATACTTACTAAAAATAACCGAAACACACCTTCGAAAAGTACCCAGAGCATTGCACAACCCAAAAGGCATTCTTCTATAAGCAAATGTACCAAATGGACATGTAAAAGTGGTTTTGTCTTGGTCATCTGGCTTAATATGAATTTTGAAAATATCCAAAGAATCCATTAAGAAAACAATAAAATGCATGACCTTATATCCTTTCTAACATTTGATCTATAAATGGTAAAGGGAAATGGTCTTTCCTAGTGGCTGCATTTAATTTTCTGTAATCTATGCAAACTCTCAATCTAGTTGTTATCCTAGTAGGAACTAAGTTACCCTTTTCATTCTAAACTACAGTAATACCTCCCTTTTTCGAAACTCATTGGATAGGACTAACCCATTCACTATCTGAAATCGGATAGATAATTCCTTCATCTAGCAACTTAATAATCTCCTTCTTAACAACTTCCTTAATGTGTGGATTCAATCTTCTTTGCCTTTCTATCTTAGGTTTACTATCATTCTCCAAATTAATAGAATGCATCACTATATTAGGGCTAATCCTCTAATATCCAAAATTTACCAATCAATACTCCTTAATCTACCCCTTATTGTCACTAATTATGCTTCTTGCAAATCAGATAAGTTACTAGAAATGATAATGGGTAAGATATTATTACTTCCTAAAAATGCATACTTCAAATGACTAGGCAACTGCTTCCACTCTACTAAGGGTGGTTTATCTATAGAAGGTGGTATAGTATCATTTTCTCGGTTTTAGAGGAATATTCTAAATTTTCAAAGGATTCGGATGTTGACTCTTCATGAGATGTACATGATAAATTTCATCTACGCATGTATCAACTAAGTTATCAGTCATGTAATCACCACAAAACTTATCCCAATGCATGTTAGTAAACATTTTAGATGCAAAATGCAATAAAAAAAAAGATATATAAATGAAATAAAATTAAAATATAAAAACGTACCATAGTCTCTTAGCAATTTAATCTCTAGAATGCACTTGCCTTCCCTGGCAACAGCGCCAAAAACTTGTTCACCACTTTTCTATTGATAATATAAAAGTTCATTAAATAGAAAAATGATGATAACTGCAAGTATACAGTTGAGATGTAGTTTTAAAAGATATCGATCCCACAGGGAAGGAATTAGGTTCTAAGGATTAATTAGAGTTACGGAACAAAAGAAAATAAAATAAGTTAAGGGTTTTAAATGGTACATTGATGAATGGACATATGCATGAACAGATCAGATGCAAAGCATATAGATATTCCCTAAAAATAAGTATAGTAGAGTAAAATGTGCAAAATGATAAAGAATGTTTTATGCACTAGATAACTTCAACAAACTCGGTTCTAGACGCCCAAATATCATATAATTCATTGTAGAGCAACACATGAAATGACTTTTCTAAATCTAGGGTAAATGAATTATGACACTTATAAAAACCTGGACAACAACAATACTATGCTTAGTACGGGTCACTCTCACATAGCTATATTTAGCAAGTTACCACTCTAAAAATGTTATCTCACTAAACAGCGTTATAATCACAGATCCAGTTATTATACACAATCTTATTAACCCCAAAACTACTCTTAAAGTCAACTTGAAAGCATATAACTTTATTAATATAAGTGACGCAAGATGAAATACTTGTTATGACACATAGATATATCATAAACTTCGAATTAAAAAGTATAAGTAGACAACAAAGTAAAGTTGTAAGGTATGCAAGTGAAAGCTAAAGTTTATCAAACTGTATCCACTCTTTAATGGGAGTCATCAATTCCCGCAATTCAAGCATCTACTTTGAATTCGGTCTCGACTCGTACAGAACCTTCGCTAGGATGCTATTCCTTGTGAATATTGAACAAATGAATGTTGAAGAGTAGAAACTTTTATTGATAAGTTCTTTGTAAATACACTCATACAATAATTGCTCGAATTTGTGGAGAAATTTAGTGATGAAATAAGAATCGAATCACTTTTACATTTTTCACTCTAACACTTTGAACTAGCGAAATCTATATAACTTTCACTCTCTATCAGGTATCATATCATTTGCTGCTACTTACGACACCATCGATGCACACACTCTATTACTATTGAAATCGTTGATTTGAACCTCTATTTATAGAGTGTGAAAGGTTGCGTTTATCCAAACGAATAGTCATGTCCATTGGTGAAGTGTTGCATCATCGTCATGTGATTGGATGCAAGATTTCATCCTTATCTTCAATAGAAAGGCACCTTTTCGTGGATGCATTGTCTCCAAAAGGTGTCTTTTCATCTGATAGTGGTTGATGGTGGTTGATCATTCTTATCCGGTGGTTGGAAGTTGAGAAGAGTTGTTCAAGCCTGTCATGATTAGCAAGCATGACAAACATGTTGCGATCGTGAATATAAGTTGGTAACTTAATGCTTGTGAAGAATTATAAGTCGTGACTGTGATAGATAGTCTCGAGTGTGACTTAGCCAATTGCGAGTAGGAATCACGATCGTGACATGGTCGTGACTTATGCTGTGTTCGCCACTTTTCTATTGATAAGTTTAATAACTTTTACACGAAGAGTTTGGCTAAATATCAACGATGCCAAGAACTTGTTCACGTAAAGTATAGGTGTTGTCAGTACCTTTTATCAAATAGAAAAATGATGATAACTGTAAGTATACAGTTGCGATGTAGTTTTAAAAGATATTGATCCCACAGGGAAGGACTAGCTCTAAAGATCAAATAGGGAAAGAGGATAAAGAAAATAATATGTGTTGATATTTTTGGATAGCAGGGTTAGAATGAAATATGGGTAAATATAGGTATGAAAGATTAGAGAGAGTCTAATTATATA